>JAVJIF010028758.1:0-15333 GCA_038442645.1 Agave tequilana | reverse complement strand
GGGAAACAGTTTCTGGCGAGGCTAGCCAGCAGCGATGTCGTCGTCTGACTGTCATTAGCGATAGTCGTGGTCGTCGCCAGCATCGACCCTGTGGCAGGGTGTGATCACGGGAGGGGGTGTTTCTCTGTCTTACCTGGAAGTCATTCAAAAATAGGTTCAGGTGCAGCAGACTGAAGAAAAAAGATGAGGCTACAAAATTTTCCAAACCCCTAATAGCTAAAATATTTCTTTTATGCCCCTAGAAAATTACATGTGGCCCCCTAATAATTTGTAGAACTCACAAAACAGAGCCTACAAGCTCCTAAATGCATTATAACAATTTGTAGAAAATTTAGAAAAATTATTAACAATACTATGAGCTATTATAACATGTTTTAATCGTATTCACATTAGAACAACATGGACTTGGATTAGAATTCATGTTGTAAAGGTGAGATAGTTATAAGTTAATGTGTTATCACTTATAATAATTGTATGCTTTTAGGGAAATCTTGTGAAGATTAGAGACAATTACCCTAGAGCAGTAAGAAGACTTTTGGCATTCCGAATAAGTGGGATATTTTATACTTTGTAGGTTACGGTGCTGTAAAAACTATTCTTAGCTATTGTTTTGTGAATTGAGTAATATATTGCATACTGATTTATAATTTTTGAGCTATATTGCACGGACACGATAACATTGAAATGGACATAAACGCGAAACGTGGCAGATTCTTAAAACCCACACACACGTATGTCGGACATGTTTCGGACACGACATGACTCCATGATAAGAGTATCCGTGCTACACTGCTTATGAGCCATTTTGTTGCAAAAATCAAGCATGATATACACAATTTTGCTTAGCAAATTTCTACTGTTACTTTACTAGAATTGATTTTAATAACAAATGGTATGGTTTGTATTGTTTGTGTTGATATAAGATGTATACACATGGGCCAATGATTGAATTTAAGTTGTTGGGAATGTTTGTTACAAAGGTATGGTGCTAAGTTATTATTTGGTAATTTTTATTAGGCATGTGATTGTACACATTTCACTTGCACTCAAATTATTTGCATTTAGATCAAAGATATTGGTATAAAATGAAATTAAGCAAGCCACATTGTACAATGAAAGTCTCATGAGAAGACAATTAGTTGTGCAGTGTATTTGGCTAAATATTCGCCACAGATAATGCAATGGCTACTATATGTCAACCGTGGGATAAGGTGTTACCCATTGAGCCGTGATCTTGCCTAATTTTCAACGTGCACAATTCATTACATGATTGTCATATTTTTTTAATCTTGTTGATTTTCTGCTGCTCGTGTGGATTACGAACAGCTTTAATTGTTGTTATTAATCATGATGCTTTGTTTTATTATTTTAAAAACATAATTGCTTACCGTAATTCTCTTACTTATTGTGTGGTATAGCTCATCTCATTACTTACAATCGTTACAGATTAGTTTGGTTCGGATATGTGGAACCTACTTTGGAAGACTTCATGAACAAGCTCTAACGATAGAAATAGAGTTCAGAGTTATCCTAAATAGTAAAAATAGTTTAAAGTGTGTAAGTTATGTTAGTATGAGTGTGATGAAACTTTAAGTATGAATAAATGTGAAATATTTAAAATGTGGCTTGCACCCTTATGGATGAAATCTTAAATGATAATTATCACTTGTATATATAGCATTTTGTGTCTATTGGCTGAAAAGCAGGTTAGGCCTCACAGTTCGACGTAGGTAAATGGAGTATTGTGACTGGTTGTACTAACTCTGATGCCTAATATTAGTTTTGGGGCGTTAAAAGAAAATATTTTAGCTATTAGGGGTTACGAATTATTTTTAATCTCATCTTCTTCCTTCAATCTACTGCACTTAAAACCATTTTTGACTGATTCAGGGCAGCACAGAGCACTCCCTGTGGCAACACCTGACCACGAGGTCGACACCGTCGATGTCGATGGCCATGGTACGGCAGTCGGCGACCGACATCGCCACCGGCGAGCCTCGCAGGAAACCTTTTCCCCTACAATCAAACCCAATGTTGATCTCTTGCTGCCTACTCATGATATAGTGTTTAATTCTTTATAAAAATAGAAAAATCTTATAGGTTCATGAATAAAGTGTTGATGACCAATTGGAAAAATTAGGGATATTACCTTCAAACAAAGCTTCCTTTCTTCTTCTCCTTCTTCCTCATCTTGTTTCTTCTTCTTCTTCTCTTCTAGCTTAGTTTTGGGGAGGTTTGTTAGTTTTGTTAAGAAAAAAATAATTAAGAGGTGAGAGTGGTTTTGTAGTTCTTTCATCCAAGGACACTTGTCTCCACCCTCTCTCCCCTTTATGTAACTCATGGGGCAAGTGTCCCATTTTAGATAAATTAATTTGTCATCCAATCTTATGAAGGCTATGAAGGCAGCCATATGCTTTTTTGCATCTCTCTCTACAACAATTTAAAATTACAAAAAACACAAAAAGGGTTTCATAATGTAATTTATTAGTAGTTTTTTTTACTAGTTAAGAAAATTCATGTTTCTACATTCTACTCCCCTTAAAAGAAGTTGTCCTCTAAACTCGATGTATCTTACGACTTAAATAACATGGATATGTCTTTATCATCTCTTCTTCGCATTCCCATGTAGCTTCTTCTATCGAGTGATTTTTCCATAGTACCTTTACTGAAGAAACTTTCTTACTCCTTAATGTTTGCTCCTTCCTATCCAAAATTTGAAGTGGTTGCTCTCCATATGTCAAGTCTTCACGAACTTTTAGTGTGTATAATCGATCACATGATTTGGATGATTTGGACCTGGTACTTACCTCCTTAGCATTGAAAGTGGAACATATTATGTAAACTTGCTAGTTCCGAAGGTAGGGCTACTGATGTAGAACGGAAGAGGAAGAAGATAAGGAGGGAAAAGAATTCGGGTTCGCAGAAATTGGAAAAAGATAAAGGGGATAAAGATTGATTCAGTCTTCAGCACTCAGGAGAACTCTCTCCCACCATGCACATCACCATACAAAAATTCAAAATGGATAACACATCAGCATCCTAAACAAAAGGTTCCATTGAATTCAAGTCATCATCGTCTCCCGAATGAGCTATAGATTTGGCCTTAAATAGGCCCACACACTAAGAAGTTCCGATCACAATCGATATGGGAGTAAAAATAACTAAAACAAATAAAGAAAACTAAGGTGATCTCATCAATTCTCCTCGGCTTGAAAGCATTAATCTCCGGTGATGCGGTGATGGCAAATGGCAAGCATGACCGGGTCGAACTGAAGTGTCTCCTCAATGTACCATCTCAATCAGGCCATGGTGGAGGTTGAGGAGCCGGCATTCGCGTGTCACTTCTGAACCAAGGTGATGGAGGTGGAACAGGCTTCAATAATGATCAGTTATTGTCGACGGAAGCTCGAACATGGCAGATGCATCAGGCAAAAATGACTCATCCCTACTGAAAATTGAACCAATACCAAGATCCCCTAGGATGTCTAACTCGTCGATAATGAAAGCACTCCTCTTCAGAACCCTATCGGGACCTATACACCAAACGTGCAACTTTCTTGTGATCTCAGAATGACTTGTCACAATCACCTTACTGTCGACTGCAAATTCCTGCAATACATTATATGGACATGCAGAAAATCTGTAATTATCATTGCAATTTGCTAATTGTCTAGTGAGATCATCAAATGTAACAGAAAAATGCAATGCAAAAGATACTCTAGGCCTAACACCTGAAGGTAAGATAAAGGGGATACATAAGATGCGCAGAAAGATGTGCAACAGACTTTCTTAGTGGGATACTAGATTCAGGACAAATCTCTCAATGTTCTAAAGAGCGGTTTCACTACGCGCGCGGTTCGGGAGTGCATAATGCTTAAACAGTTTAAACGGTGATTAAACGGATTACACGTTTTACTATTATTTTAATATATAATAATATTATAATATTTAAAACATACAAATATGAATTCTATAAACTCTCAAAAAAGCTTAAAAGATATAGCAAATATAACTTGAAAAATTAAATTGCTAGTACTAAGAGGAATTTAAAAAATGATAATGTCAATTAGTTCAAAGTACATCAATGTATCTCCTTCTCCAACAACTATAGTTAAAAAAATGCTTTTTAAATGAACAAATATATGTATTTCTTTCAAAAAGCAACATACCTCCAAGAACTTTGGTTCACTGCTAGATGAACTGCAAGCAATGTGCAATTCTATCCTTCTCACGCTTGAGACATTCCTCAGCCTATTGAAAGAAACAAAGACAATTGGCAAGAACCTGGGCAAAATATATGCACGCGAAGGGAGAGAACTAACTACAGGGGTCATCGTCGACGCTTTGCTGCTGACCAGAGAGCTAATCGCGGGGGAGTTTTTGTTGACAGAGAGGGTCGCGGTGGGAGGATCAACAGCAAGGGGAGGTCGTCGTCGAAGGGGGAGGTCGCCATAAGAAGATTAACGCTTTGTGAACTTCTTCGTCGTCGAGCTTCGGGAGCTCTAATTCCCCAGAAGGATCGTCGCCGTAGTGAGCTTCAGAAGTTTCAGATAAATTAGGGCTTCGAGAGTTTCGTCGTCTTATCACCGTGAGCATTGAGGCTTCTTCGTGAGCTTCTTCGTGAGATTTGGGAGCTTTATTTCCAATTGAGGATCGAGGGTGCTGATAAATTTAGGGCTCGCGAGCCCTAATTCTCCAACAGATGATAATTTATATTCTCAATTATTTGATCGGGTTTGAGTTCAGTTAGCTTAATGGTTTCGAAATTCGAACCCATTTAGCAAATGATTGAATAACGTCTAAACGGATGCTAATTAATCACGATTAGATGCTTAATCGTCGCTTAAGAGACTTAATCACGTGGTCGAGTAATTCGACCGCTTTCTTCAAGTTCTGTTCGGTTTCAGGCAGAAAACGTTTAAGCAGCCGATTAATCAGCCGCTTAAACCTTTTTTAGAACACTTAATCTCTAAATACCCATTAAGGGCCTGTTTGGTTAAGGGTGGAGTGAGGAAGTGAGGAATTGAGGAAGTAGTAATAATTCACTTTGGAACTTGAGAATTGGTTAGTAAGTTTTCCGGCGTTTGGATGTTGGGAAGTGTGGTTTGAAAAATATTTTGTCTTTTCCAGTGTTTGGATAGTAATGTGAAAGTGAAAGTGGAAAAGTTGACCACAAAGTTGACCGTAAAATAATATTAAAATAAAATTAATTAAGAAAAATAAAAAAGAGACTATAATTAGAATGCAAGTGAGAGTTACATGGTCAAAAAATTAACTGTTTTGTGCTATAATTTATTACAAATGTGATTTACATGACCACAAAATTAACTGTAGCACTCTGAAAGTGAGGAAATGGTTGTGTAAAAGAGAAAAGATAAAAGGAAAAGAAGTTTTCTTATTTTCCTTTTCCGGTGTTTGGATAGATAGGGAAGTGAGCAATTATACTTCCCTATTTCCTTACTTCCGCCCACTTCCTTGCAACCAAACAGCCCCTAAAGAAGAAAAGCCAGAAACTACTGATGGATCATAGTAAGAAACTCTAAAGGTTCACTATAAAGAGGATAACTAAGAGTGGTCATTGTAGACTCAACTGCTATAGTGTTAATATGCTAGTAACCTCGAGAGGAACAAATATATCATCTTCAGCCATCAGGTCGTTAACATGCCGACTCTCACTTCGTAATTCTATTCTTTTCAAAGCGAAATTGCAATCTTGAGTTACCTTGAGTACTGATCAAGCTTTTCTTTTAAGAGATGTTGTCTATAATGCTCGGGAAGGATTTATTGTTAAGTTTGCTTTTCATCTCCTCCTAAGTCTCTATGAAAATTTTGTGCCTCGTGCAATCTCTCTACGGATGTATAATATGTTCTAACTGACCCCACTAATCTTATCCTAGCAAATCAAACTCTACACTCTTTAGATATTTTGTACCAGTCAAGGTAATAGTCCAGATTAGCTAACCAGTCACTGAAAGCCGAGGGTCAGGGAAACCGTCGAATGTAGAATCTTCTATTATGATTCTACAGGTGAAGTCATCATCGTCATTGCAAGTCTACAGTTATCCTCATAGTCACCTTTAGTGGATGTCTTATACTGATAACTCATGTTGATCACACCAAGTTACGACACAAGATGCAAGGTCACACAATAAGCAAATGCAAAAGAGGGTCCTAGACTCGAATAATATTATATGCATGTACTAAAATAAAAAATTAAAATGTCCTAAAAGTTCAAGTCTAAATGCATAGAGATGCAATCCTAAATTGATGATAAATGATAAACACAGATGCAACAACTAGGAGAGAGCAAATAACGATTCAACTAGCAAATTCAAACTATAGTAATTGCAAAAAAAATTAGCAATGATATATTAGCTCAAATTAGGAGTCACATGAGTTGTGAGTTGTTCACACCCAATACAGGGTTCCTCTAGGATCTCTCGAAAATATAGCCGCATCGAAGACATGAAAGTCACTCAAGAACATCCAAGACTCGGTTACTGTTCCAAAAGCTCCAGACGGAACTCGAATCGAACTTTGATTGCGCTTGAAACGGGCTTCGAACTGCTATTGTGCTGCTGTCCTCTGCAGTGAACAATGATGGCTCAGATAGATGGCTCAACTCCAAAACAGCTTGAGGTCGGCTCAGAAGAGATCAGCTCGGCTCAGCTACGACTTGCCTACGGCTTCGCGGGTCGGGTCCCAGGTCGGGTAGATAACAGGTCGAACCCGCTTGATAACGGGTTTAAATGAAAACCCCTAAGAACTTGGATCTGGTCCACGTGATTTCAAATAGGTTTTAACCAGCACTCGTTTACCCTTTCTTCTCCCTCTTGACACCTGATGGCTGGAGCAGACGGTGATGGGTTGGAATCTGGAGGTAGAGGAGGTCAGCGAGGCTCTGGTAGGGATGGCGACGTTCTTGCGAGGGCGAATAAACTCCGACGATGATCTGGCAAGGATGAAGAATATGCAAGGTAGATCTACAAAAGGTCGCAGTAATGGGATCGATTCGATCTGAGGGCAGCAGTGTCGAGGATAGCGACGAAGACTTCGACGGCGAACTTGGAGGATGACAACTGGATCAAGGCGAGATCAAAACGCAGGTAAGATTGCGGCGTCGAAGAAGTCTGCAGATGAGAGAGATTGTCGGAGACCGATGGCGGCATCACATGCTATCGATGGCAAGATCATATCTGGACCTTGTTGATGAGGACGACTGGAGAAGACAGAGGAGGTGGCAAGAGCACGGGGTGGTGGAGGAAGAACAGTGTGGTCGTCGGAGAGGCCGGTGGGCGGTGATGATGAAGAGGGCAGTAGCGCTTGAAGGCGAGGATGACGAAGGTGACAGGTCGTGTGGACGCAAGCGGCAGCGGTGGGAACCCTATATGAGTCGAGAGGTGTGGGATGTGGAAGAAGCAGGAACAGTGAAATTTCTATTTTTTATTTTCTTTTTCTTTTTTTTCTTTTTTTAACAAATAGAGAAAAGAAAGAAAAAGGCAGAGATCTAGGGTTTTGTGGAGGAGGCTAGGTTTTGTGGAGGAGGATTTTTGTGGAGGGAATTTTTGTTTGTGGAGGAAGAAAATAGCAGGTTTTTTAGTTCTGATACCAAATTGATGTAGAACGGGAGGGGAAGAAAATAGGGAGGGAAAAGAAATTAGGGTTTGTAGAAACTAGGGAAAGATAAAGGGGATAAAGATTGATTCGGGCTTCAGCACCCAGGAGATCTCTCTCTCACTTTGCATATCACGATGCAAAGATCAAAATTAGGTACCACATCAGCATGCTAAATAAAATGTTTCATTGAATTCAAATCACCATCGCCCCCCGAATGAGCTATAGGTCTTGGTATTAAATAAGCCCACACGCTAAGAAGTTCCCCATCACCAAGGATGTGGGACTAAAAACAAATAAAACAAATAAAGAAAACTAAGGTAATCTCATCAGCTACTCTATAACCAACTTCTCCTTCTCGCCCCAATATCTTGTCCAATTACCCTCTTTCCGAATCTCATCACTCCCTTGGTTGGAGATACCATCAGAAACACATGGTCTCCCACTTGGGATTCTAGTTTTCTTCTTCTACTATCTGCACAACTCTTTCTGCCTGGTTTGAACTGTCTCAAGTCTCTTCCCTAATTAACTTAATCTTTTCTGTGGTAATCTGTACCATCTCTGGTCCAAGTAATTTTCATTTTCCACTGAAAGTACATCAAGGCAATAGTATTAGTCAAGGCAATAGGAGGAAAAAGTAACGGATAAAGTGATACATCCTCTAGAAAGGATAGAGAGGAAGGTTGTCATTATGAAAGGTTTAAGAAGATGACACCACCTTCTTTCTAAGGTGATCCTAGAACTGATCTATAAGTGTTTCTCATTTTTCTGGATTTTTCCATGATTTTCCCAAATTTTTTCTGCCCAAATTTTTTGATGGAAGAATAGGTTCTTCCACAACTTTGCTTCCACGCATTCCAGCACTGGTTCCCTCCATGTGTATTCTTTGCTGCTGGAAGTGCTTCTGGTCAATATATTTTTTTTAATTCCTAGATCTAGTTGTCATGAGAGAAATCCAAATACTTTTCATATTTTAAAAGCATCTTGTCCCTTATCCTTTGCTCCATAAACCCAAGTGGGCTTGTCCTCGTCTCATGCCCATTTGTATTGAATATGGCTGATGCTTTTATAAGAGAGAGAGTTGACCTTTCTCTTTTTAAGTATTCCTTATTTTTGCCTCTCTTTGGCTTTCTCAGCATTTAAGGCTCTGGCTTCCCTTCTCCTCTCTCTTTGCTGAAGAACCCAATGAGAAGCGCTATCTGTTTTTAAAAAAAAAAAATTGCCCATTGCCCAGCATTAAATGCTGGGAGCTGGCCGGGATTCTATGAAAAATTTTAGCCGTTATCTCTCAACGACAATAAGGTTCTCTGGTTTTATTTATACCCATTTACTGTGCATACATTTTTAACAACTCTCTCACCAAGAAAGACCAGCAAAAATTCAATTAGATCTTCCACTTTCAAATTCATTCAATAGAGGGATTCTCAGAGCATTCAACTTCAATTCTCTTGCATTTAATTCCTTGATTTCCAATCGTTCTAGCAAAAGATTCCTTCTAGAGAAAGTTTTTAAATTGAGCTTTTTTTTCAAATTTCTCATTCTTTTTAAAAGCTCAATCACACTCAGTTTGAATTCAATTTTCATTTAAAATTGATTTCAGTTCTTGAATGCATTAATGACAAATTAATTGTGTCAAAGAGTTTTATTTCATCAGTATTACTTATAGAGCCTCAACTTGTAATTCATATCTTTTTTGGAATTGTGCGTAATTGTGTTCTCATCTTTGTGTTAAAGAGAATAAAACCTTTTCTCTTTATTTTTGGTTGTATTTTCCTCTTCGGGTTGAAGAGAGACGTCTTCCGGTGGAAGAGGATTGAATACCTCTAGAGTGTAGAGTGTTGATGGTTGTATCAGTGCTTCGAGTTGAAGCAAGTGATATAGTGGATTGAAAATCTTTGGGTAGAGGCTTCAAGGCGGTGGAAGTAAGGGGTTGCCCGAACCACCATAAATTTCTTGTGTTTGCATTTGATTACCTACTGTTTTATCTCATTTTTCACTGGTGTACATCGAGTTTTTATCTCTGCAAAATTCTGTCTTATTGATCCTTCCACCACTTTTGTGCTGTCGAATAATACTTTCTTCCACGTAGATCTGAACATTGTTTTATTAAACAGAGAAAAATCTTATGGTTTTATTCTTACCCTATTCCCCCCCCCCCCCAAGGGTTTTACAAAATGAACATTGTTTTATTGAACAGAGAAAAATCTGATTGTTTTATTCTTAACCCTATTCGCCCCCCCCCCCCCCCTCCAGGGTTTTACAAAATGCACTTTTTTATGAGTGCTTCCAAAAGCTTTTGCACTTTGCTATGAAGCATGGCCTGCACTGCATAAAACACTATTTTTAACAAATGACTAATAAACTTTCATGTTACATAACCTAGTTGAATATGTACACTAGAACTTCTTCAATGCAACCCTAGAACTTCTTCAAGGCATACCCAGGAGAAGGCCGACTATACCTTGAGAAAGCAAATGCACAAATAAAAGAAAGAGCTAGAAAACTCAAGCATTATAATCCATGTTTTTCATATGAATTGGTGTGTGTTGGAAAACTAATTTTCCATGGAAAACCACTATATTGCAAGGATACTTAATAACTGAGATGTTGTATCTACAATTGGACCTGTTTGTTTCGTTGCAACTGGGCCTGCAGTTGCGACTGCAGTTGCAAAAGGGTTTGTTAGGTTTGTTTCAGTTGTCCATTGCGATAGCAATTGCAGTCGCAAGAAAGGCTATTGAGTTGCAAGAAAGGCCCACTTGAAGCATCTGAGCTTGCAGCCAAAATGGCTTTGAAGCCGCACTTGCAATCTTATACCATGGGTGAATCACATGCATCACACCTCAATGCAAATCACTGGCTATAAAAGGTGTGATGTTTGAACTTTAGAAAGAATTGGAACTGCAATAAACAAACAACGAAAAAGCTTGTTGCTGCAACTACTGTTGTGTAGGTGTGGTTGCACTTTTAGTTGAAATCCAAAATGTAGTGAAACAAATTGGAGACATATAAATGACTAAGAAATAATAAAATAATCTAATGCAGGAATAATAAAGTTCACAATTCAATTTGATTTGTAGGGCGTGTTTGGATGTAAGGAATCCGAGTGAAGTGAGGAAGTGGGGAAGTATAATTGCTCATTTCCCTATCTATCCAAACACGGAAAAGGAAAATAAGAAAACCCCCTTTTCCCTTTTTCATCTCTCTTTTACACAACCATTTTCTCACTTCCAGAGTGCTACAGTTAATTTTGTGGTCATGTAAATCTCATTTATAAATAAGTTATAGCATAAAACAGTTAATTTTTGGTCATGTAAATCTCACTTGCATTCTAATTACAATCTATTTTTATTTTTCTTAATTAATTTTTATTTTAATATTATTTTGCGGTCAACTTTGTGGTCAACTTTTCCATTTTCACTTTTCATTACCATCCAAACACGGAAACGACAAAACATTTTCCAAACCACACTTCCCAACAACCATCCAAACACCAGAAAACTTACTACTCATTTCCCTTTTTCCTAAAGGAAATAAATCTTACTTCCTACTTCCTCACTTCACACCAATTCCTTAAATCCAAACAGACCCGTAGATGCACTAACATGATTTGCTCATTTTCTTACTAGAGGATATATAATGATATTTCCAACCATCATTTCAAACTTAGAAGTTCCAAAAATAGCATTTATTTAGCCATTTTAGTTATAGCAATTAATTATATTATACAAAGATTTGTTTGGTTTGTTGGACGATACATTTGAAAAGACTCACTCCCACGTCATATGATTTAGGCACAAGTCCCCCAAATCACTTAAATTAGTCCCTTCTACCACTTCTATTAGAAAATTAACTCAGATCCAATTACATCTTAACTAGACCTGAGTTAACCCCTTCCCCCATTGCCCTTGCCCCACCCCACCCCCCACACACACAAACGCACATTGTCACTTCAAATAGGTTTGGAATCATTTTAAATGAGTTCGGGTTTAGAAGAAAACAATTTTAAAAAAATGAGATGAGAGGGAAGAGAATATGATGTTAGTTTAACAGAATATTCACCTATGTTGAGGCCAACTTAACTAAAGGGATGGATTTCAAATAACTCATATTATTGGAGGGACTTGTGGGTAAATTATATGATTTGGAGGCCTTTTTTCAAATTTCAGATAATTTAAGGGATCAATATCTTAAAAAACCTAGATTATATGGCAGTCTCAACAATATATTTGTATCATGAATTTGTAATATATGTTGTATCTATGTAACATTATCATATCTACATAATGTACCCGTATTTGTGCAATAAAGAAAAACGAAATCTAGCGTTTGGTTTGTTTTTAGGGGAAAAAAAATTGGATTGGGAAACAATTTCCAATATTATTTTCCATCTAAAAAGATCTAGAAACTGTAAAGAAAAAAGGAAATGGAAACACATTTATACTTACTGAAATGTTTTACAATCTACGATAACAGAAAAGGTGAAGTTATAAACACCATATAGCGCCAATGGCATGCGACAACTTTAGATAATCTATTACTAGAAGAACAGAAGAAGGAAAAAAAAAACTCGATTCTTTTGTGGGGTCTAAAGTATCTATCCCTTTCAGTACGAATATATCTAACTAAGAACATATTTGTGTCCCATCTATTCATCCTACTGGGAGGGTGTTATTATTTGTGGATTCATGACTTCTATTGTTGATTACCCTCTTTGTTAATAAAAACATCTGATTAAGGGTCAGGATAGAAACTCAAATGAAACATAATTTTATTTCATTCGTAAAAATTATAAGGCTTAACCAATGACATGCCCCCTTGTGTACGAAGATGACAATAAAAAAAATGGGAGAACCAAAAAGAGAAAGAAAAGAAATTATTAAACTGCAATTTGGAGAAATGGAGGTGCTTAACTTGACAATAGGACCTTCATTTGAACGTGAGCACATGTTCCTATGAGAACTAAAAAATAGATTCAAGTCCATGAACTTCTTCATTTAATTCAAGAAACTTTGTTGAGTTTATTTTGATTTAGGGTTGTTGCAGTTCGTGGATTGGAATTGGATATCAATTTAGGGACATATGTTCCTTAAGAATTTGATTTATGCATTGAATTGGAAACAACAAATGCATAAGAATTTTAGCTGAAGTAATTTAAGGGCATTATGCGCCATAAGAATTCGAGTTTAGAGATATTATGGTCCATGAGGTGAGGAACTTTGAGTTTTTGACTTTGGATTTTGGGTCCACATCTGGATTTGGCACTTTAAGCTTGATTTTCCATTAGTCTTTTAAATTTGATGCTTTGAGATTGCTCTTGTTTGAGGTGTGTATAAATATGATATGAGGATTCAGAGACTTTGGGTTCTAGTGTAAGTATATAAGGAGGGTCCATGTTTATCCTTCATTGACTCAAGGCTTAAATGATGATGAAGTTAAATAACATGAAAAAAACTGTATTTATAGTGATCATATGTGAAGATTCCAGATAATAAAATTATCTATTGTAATAGATAAATTGCCTAAATTTATTAAGCTCTTTGTTTCTCACAATTTCTCATACAGAAATTAGCACTAACATAAAGGGTCAGATCCAATAGCCACTAGTAAAACTTAATCAATTTTCTATAGTGCCTTCTAAGCAGGGATTAAATACCATACTCAAACCATATAGATGGTATAGTCTTAAATAATGTTGAAGTTAAATAAATGTACCATCCAAGTATCTAAAGGTCCATGGAAAAACGTATATTAAATGATTATATAGTTTAAGAAGATTAAGTACTTTCCAGCAACATGTGATGATCACATTCAAATAAATACTAAATAAGTATCTAACTTTGGATAGGTACCTGTTGATGAACATCAGTCATGGACATTGTCAAATGCAGAAACAGCTTGATTGTTGCCAAAACAACAGCGCCATTTGCATGCTGAAGTCTATCCTCAAGTAGATTCATTATATAAATATCTCGTTGCTCTCTGTGGGTATGTATTTAGATACTAACTCAAGTACAAGGCACTGTGCCACTCACTGAAATCCTTGATCCTGTAAATTGAAATGATACATTTTGGATGATACAGTTTACATGTTGTTACTAGAACCTGACAGAAGAAGAATGCAGCAACCATGAAATAAATTATACATGAGATAAAGTAAACTCAACAACTTAAAACAAAAACATAGCAGCTTGTACCAAAGACACATAATTTGTTAGCTTGTATGTGATAAAGAACAAAAATGACACAAATGCCATAACCAACAAGCATTTGTAACTATAGTTGCTGTTGGTCTTGTAAACACCCAATACGCCACAGAAGCCACTTTAGCCTTTAAATTCTGAGCTTTGGGTTTGACACAAATTTTCAATTGTTTTTTAACAACTATGATCAATGATTTTCAGCACCTCCCCTCATCTCACCTTTTGCATGACTGTCAGAATGCCCCCAATCCTTCTTAGTTAAACCTGCCTTTTTCAATTGCCATTCAAATTGATTATCTCAACTTCATTATATCCATTTTTGAAAGTTCGGTCTCAACCAGCTCATCATAATGCAGTTGGCATTGGTGGTTAAACATAATTTATCATAAAATGTCCCTTCATGTCTCACGCCTACCAGTAGGGGTGGCAGTGGCAATCTTAACCTGAGACGAAAACCCAACCTGGAGTTAGCAGGTAAGATCAAGGTTGATCCCTAGGTAATGATGGAGGTTGATCCCTGTACAAGTCATAAATGGATCAACTCCTCTGACCTATTTGTTTATTAAACGGTTCAAACATTGGCACTACCTTTGTACCCGGTTTGACCCAAAATAACCCATACAACTTCTTTTATATATGTTGTTAGTTAACATACCACATGGTGCAAGAAAAGAGCAGTAAGACCTGTAAGTTTGTTCACAATTGGTAGAAGTTCAAATAAGCACTAGAACATTTTCTTCTAAAAACAAAAGGTTTAATGTGTATACAAAAATATATGATAAGTTAATACCACTACCTATCACAAGGCAAAGCGTCTTCATGATTAGAGACTGACGGTGTTGGCTGCCTAGTGGGTACTCCAATGATCCCTAACTTTGTGACACTTCTGTCAAACAAAGATTTCATACCTGTACAAGGGTTATGCAGGTCAAGGTTGACTAAACTATTAGTGGGTCCCGTATGGCTCAGGATTCAGGAAAATTCACATGTTTAGTAAGCGGGCAGGGTATGGGTTAATCGTATATGGATTGACCTGATAATGTTCGACATGAAAGCAAACAGCACGACCCAAATGCAACCCCTAAAGCACCAGCAAATACTTCAATGCTGACACATTAAGAATCTCTCTCAATGGGTTGGGTTCTTGGCTCCCTGAACTCAAACAGCGCAATACCCACAAACGGCCGGAACTCATATGATGTGTCAGAGAAACTAAATCCAAAATCTACATGTGTCCCCAAGACTGAAAATCTGGACGAAAAAAGCAGTAAATATAAGATAGATAGGAATGCACCTGACCAAATCCTATAATCACCAACCAACCTGACTTACATGTTTGATTTATCGCATATAGGTATTACTTTTACCTGCTGGTACACAAGTCCTATAACAGTCACTACAGTTGTGATTTTACAGCTTCCAAAAGACTTAAAAAACTTTCTTTCATTTATATGTCTCTAATAAATTCTCGAACTACTTTTCATACTCTTTGCACTTATCAGATTAAGCTTTTTTT
>JAVJIF010028757.1:0-69166 GCA_038442645.1 Agave tequilana | reverse complement strand
CTTGAAAAGGTGAGTATGGAAGTTGATTTTAAAAATTGTGATTAAATTGTGAGTCTATCAGATATTGAGCTTGTTGCTCGGACTCATGCAAGAGCTCCATACTCAAGTTCATGACTGATGTTTGTTCATTTGAATCGATGGGACTTGAAAAGATTAGTACGACTCTTGAAAATTTGGTTGAAAAGATGAGTCCAACATGTTTTGAAGAATTTGTTGTTGGGAATCAAGCATGGCTTCTATAATCTTTTGTATCCCTGATTTTTCTTCAATTGGTCGTTTAGAAAAAGGAGTATTGAATCAGAATATGGAAAAGAAGATGGTGGACAAGATGGTTGAAAATTGACTCAAGGGAGGTGAATCCCAATGGACTCTGTAAAGCGTGAAAATTATTCTGAAAACCTTGGTCATAGGATTGGGGGGCAATGGACATATTGAGTCAGATAAACCCAATCCGGCCTATATGGTTGATCCATGTTGTACATAGCAGTTTGGAGTTATCCGAGTCAAATGAGGTCGGGATAAAGTATGGATTTATATTCAGGTTGAAAAATTGTTGTTGTTGAAATCCATATCACAATTTAAAAAAAAAGAAAAACAAACAAACGACAAATAAAGAAAAAGAAAAAGAAAATAAGCCTATTCTAGGTTGACTTAGACCTAGACGACTCAACTGGTTAGACTGTCCATAGGGGGTACCTTATAGAAATCTGATTACAAGTTAATCAGCCAGGTAGGGGACAAGACCAGCGGGAGGTATTCGGGCCGGAGCACGAGCCTAAGTATTCCAAACCACTATTCTTTGAGGTTTTGTCTCTCAATCCCCAACCTTGGACACCGATTTGACAAGAGTCAAACTCTAACAGCTTTTTCCTTAGGTCAATCTCCGAATTGAGTCTGAGATGTCCCTGGGGACCAACGTCTAGCAAGCTTTATTTAGGCTTTGGTTGTGTTAGTGGGGAGGTGATTTTTCGGTTAAGGGAGGGTAATAACTTCCCCACCTTATGTTATATCGGGATATGCCCATAAGTTCAATTCGTGCAAGTGTGCAATATAGACAAGAATGAATACACAAAGCGAGTAAATCACCCCGTGTTTGTGCTAACTATTTGCAATGCAATATTTACACGTCGGTCTAGATCACAACAATAAAAGAGTAAAATACAGTATATTGGAATGTAAATTGACACGTGCCTAGATGCAAATGTCTAAACCTTTTTAAAACATCCAATTACTATATTTAGTTCTTAAAATTATTACAGTGCACGGGTAATATAAACAGAAAAATAGCAGCATAAGATAGAAATATACAAGGATTTACCCATAAATTTTTTGAAGCACTTGCTCCCTGCTTTCTTGAGTAGGGAGATGCAAGCAAGCGTGGTCTTCTGCAATAGTAAAAAATTTATCCTGCACACAAAAAATAAAGAAGAAAAGTTAACAAAAACGTGAAATCAAACCGTTCCCATCACCGACAATGGCGCCAAAATTTGATCATTGGAAAATCGTGCACAAAAAGTGTTGTTTTGAAAAGTGTGTGTGCTTTGGCTTTCTCGATATTTTCGTTATAGTATTGTGGCTAAACGGGTTGAATTCACAAGGACGGGAAGCGATAAAAGCTTTACCAGTCGATTCACGTGTGTGTTAAAGTTTTCTTCAAAGTTTTAAAGAATCAAAAGAAAAGAAAACAAAAAATAAGAAGAATATAATGAAAACAAAGAAGTGGGAAACATATAAAAGAAGTAGTGTTTTTGGGTTTTTAAAAACAAATAGAAAGAAAAGATAAAAAGAGATACAAGAAAACTCATGGCTACTAACTACTAATGGCTCCATTAACATGCTAACCTCTTAGTGATAGTTGCCTCACGTGTATCATTGGTCATCACTAGTCCTTGGTTCACTAGTCCTTGGTTCAAGAGCTTTACAAAGCATGACCCTTAAGATCAATTTCACATTCAAACTCAACAAATAAGATCAAGCTACACTTAAACCATCAAAACTAAACTAGCGTAAGTATGGAATAAAGTAACGTTATCTTGCTAGAGAGTTAGATGTTACAGTGTTAGAATTCATCATCATGAGTCATCAATGGCCCTTGTAAGAGCACGGTCAAGTAGAGACTATTAGATTCATTTAGATTATCAAGTAAGGAGTTAGCAAGTTAGTGGTTAGTAGTTAGTTGCCATGAGAGAAAATTAGCTAAGCATATAAAAGGAGTTAGAGAGAAAAAATAAGTAGAGATAAAGAGAGAACCTTTCATAGAGTGTCACCCTCCATTACAAGCACTCTTTTTTTATCCTTTGTACTACTCTCTTCTCTATTACATGATCTATAAGAAATGAAAATACAAAAGTTGAAGAAGAAGAAAAACTAATCTAAACTAAAGAAAGAAAACTACCCTTAAAACTCTTCTCCTCTCTGTCTGAAAATCTCAAGGTATTTATAGGCCAAGGGGGAACCCAGGGGTGTAACGGGGCCGTGTGTCAAATCTTGACACGCGGCTCCATAAATGAGCCACTAAAATGCGGCCATTGTCGCGTTTCAACAGCCATCTCGTGGCCGCTCATGTCTTATCAGTATATTCCCTGTCAGTTGTACCTTCTGGTTTATAGATATGTGCAACTGGTTTTGACAGATCCTCCTTTCAAAGTCAATGGCTATTTTTATAAGCTTTAAATCACAAAATATATGAGATTTTTGGGCTTCTTCTTTATTCCATAACATGGACCTAGTGACATACAAGAGAGGTGTTATTAACAGAATTTAATATTGAATAAATGTGAAGATGTGATATGAAATATGCATATTTAGAGACTAATCACACGTGCAACAAGCCGTGAAATCTCTAGGTTACCCCTAGAGGACGAATTTTGTCTCATGAAGGTTTTTTAGTGAATTATACCCACAAAATTATAAAGAAAGAAAATAAAATTTAGTATTTTGAAAATATATTTTGATAAAGAAAAAATATATTTGAAGTATTCTTTGCAAAAATTCAAGTAATCTATCAGTATAGGAAAATCAAACTTTCATTCCTAAACTTAGTCTCTTTTCAAAAAAACTTATTATCGATCAAGATAAGGAGTCCAAATGTATTATCTCATCTAGTTTATTATTTTACCCTAAGTCATACGCATTTTCATGACCATGAATATTTTACTCGAGATTTTCAACTCTACTCTTATGCCTTATTTTTACATATTTTTTGTGATAATATCTCTTAATTTTATTAGGCTTTTTAATCACCCATGTAATGAGTCTTAGGTCGGTGACTCCCAAATTAGATGGTCTTAGGGCACCGGCTGAGCAAACACCTCATGGATTTGAAGAACTCGAACAAATAAGGCCACAAAATTAAGAATTTTATTAATTATATGGATCACTTTTAGGCGTGAATACTTATGCTTTATTAGGCACAAATATCCAGCTTAATCAGAGGATTATTTTTAATAATATATATTCTTTTCTTTTTCATTTTCATTTTTTGTAAGGCATAAGAATCTTTTTTTTAGAACCCAAGTGTGTAAGTGTATAAAATATGCATATTTCATTAAGGTAAAACACAAGACTAAATTACTTTTCTAATTTTTTTTCTAAACCCTAAAAATCAAACAAATAATCTAATTTTGACCAATGTAAGAAATCCTAATTATGATTATCTTATTCCTTAAAATTAACTTAATTTCTTAAAAAAATAAGTCAAAATATTGTTTCTCTTTTCAAGATACTTTTTTTATTTATTTGTATTAAAAGAAAACCAATGTTATGTTAGAACCCTCCCCCACACTATCCATGCATTATCCATAATGTATAATGAATGCATATATGCATGAAAAGAAGAAAGGAAGAGAAAAATATTACCTCAAGGTGGAAGTTTTGGTGGGGGTCGGATTGGGATTGGGCCAAGCGTTGCTGCCCAATCTAAGTAACATAGATTTTCAAAGAACCGACCTTTTATGATCTGTTGTTTTATTTACGTTGTTACTACCCTTGATTGAATAGAATCATGCATGATTCTATCATAAAATAATTTTTTTTGTATGACCAATATTGAAATATCATCTCGGAGTCATTTTGTTCAATACCTAGGTCCAACAAAAGAATGTGACTTTGTGGAATAGTTGATTTGGGCTCAAGAGTGATAGGTCGGAAACTAATACTGACTCGAAAATATAATTTAAATCAAGTTTAGGTTCGAGAGTTGGATTTGGTTCAAAATTTGAGTCCAAATCAAAGAATTGAAATTCACATTTTTTTTGCATCAATGGAATGTGACTATCCAAAATAGGTAGTTAATTTCAAGCTCTATGGGTACAGGAATCAATGCTGGCTCAGAAATTGGATTCAAATAGGGTATGGATACCAGAGTCAACATAGATTCAAAATTTTGAATTGAA
The DNA here is from genome assembly GCA_038442645.1 of Agave tequilana. NCBI lineage: Eukaryota > Viridiplantae > Streptophyta > Magnoliopsida > Asparagales > Asparagaceae > Agave > Agave tequilana. The sequence goes on along the minus strand of JAVJIF010028757.1, from coordinate 64,772 downwards.
TCAAAAAGTTGGGGATTGAGATTACATTCACAATCAAGTTCAATTTTCTTAAAGTGAAAACTTACCAATTCATCATAGGCTTGGGATTGGTCAAGTTCAAATTGGTGTGAGAAAATTGAATCTTGGTTAAAGTCTTTAAGATATCATGATTCTTAGTTCCATTATGGCTAGGGGAATCGAGAATGATTTAAAATTAGGTAGGAAGAGTTTCTCATTCCTATCATTAATTATGTTGACAAATAACCATTTTGAGCTTCTAACCTATTAAAGGAATCATTTTGAACTGTATAGAGTCATTTTGGGACTGAATCAAGGATTCTATACCCTTTTCAAGTCAATAGGTTCTTCTTTTGTTGTGGGACTTGAAAAATAAAGTAAGTGATCGAGGTTGGAGGATGAGACCAAATCACTATCTCAACAAAAAAAGATCTTCTAATAAGGTTGGAGATAATGTTGGAGATATGGACAAAATCGCTTGCCAATAGAAAAAACTTTTGATATGGTTGGAGATAATGTTGAAGATAAATATCCGCTTATCCTTGATCTTCAGCTGGATTTTGTCTTATCTCTCTAAATCTTTTAAATATACGTCCAAATTCTTTAAATATCCCTTTATATATTAATAAGGTTCCCTTTGAACTTCTGGATTTGCCTCATCCTCATTCATCCTCATTGATTCTCCAAGCTAATCAACTAGATCTTCAAAACTCTGACCTTAACTGTATTATATCTGGGGTTATCCTCTCTGATATGCTCAATCTTATTTGTAATTTAAATCCTCCCAAGAATCTGATTTAGTTGGCTTGGATTTGTGATTTATCTTCCCCATCATATCCTGCACAAATTAGGTATTAAGACAGTATAATTATAGGATTTATTACAAAACGTGTGTAAAAATGTAATAACAAATATGCAATATATGTGTCTAAACACACCCCCACACCTATCCTTTGCTCGTCCTCGAGTAAAACAATAAAACAAAACTAACCTAACTCACTTTCGTAGAAATCACGGTTGCACTTAACATGTACAACAAGCCGTTTAAACCTCTACGTTACCCCTAGAGGACGAGTTTTATTGAAAATCACCTAGACGGGGGGTAAATAGGTGATAATGCTAATCAATGCACAAATAAAAATTATGATTCAACAATCTCCAAAACAAGACTAGAAGCCGGATCCCGTGAAGGGCTCTGAACTCCTTCCTCGTGATTCCTCTGGATATGAGTTGGAGGTGCACAATGCAATCTTGTTGTATGGGACTATGATTGACAAGATGAATGAAAACAAGTGAATATTGCAATGAAAATAGAGAGCAAGTAATAAGAGCAATGAAAGTAAAGCAAGAAGCAAGAGCAAGTAAACCAAACGCAAACACCGAGAATTTTTCCGAGGTTCGAGCACCCAGCTCTACGTCCCCGCCTTCGCCAGAAGGATTTCTAACCACTATAACTTCACAAAGATGTTACAAATACACCGGAGTACCCAACTCCACAATCTCAAGTACAAGTTCTCTCTTGGTGATAAAAAGACACAAACTCTCTTTTGAAAATGTCTCTTCCCTTAAAAAATCCTTGTAGAACAATGAGAGGATTGAAGCTCTTGTGTGTAAGTGAAAAGAAAAAGAAATCAGAGAGTCTTTGGAAACACTTCAGAGAATGAGAGAAATATTCAGCACAAAAACCAAGAAACAAAGCTCTTTTGAATGCCTTAAACTTTGAAACTTTTGTAAATTTTTCTTGTAATCAACTTCTCCCTAAACACCCTATTTATAGTAGAGGGCTAGGGTTTAAAGATAAAACTCACTTAAGGCCAATTAGAAAGTATTAGGATCAGTAAATATCATTTAAACCTTTTTTAGAGAGAAAAAGACAAGAATTAAACAGCTCAGAAAACTAGCCGTTACTGTTCAAACGGCTCTCTCGGTCGACCGGTCGGTCGACCGAAGTACAAAAAATAAGAGCCGTTGCCGGCTCTCGGTCGACCGCCCGGTCGACCGAAAAATACTGAGAGCAAACGACTTACAGTCAGGCAGGTTTCGGTCGATCGCCCGGTCGACCGTGAAACGTGCACACGGATACGCACCTGCTGCCAGAACCTCGGTCGACTGGGACGGTCGACCGACTTGACCTGACACAGGGTCAGTCGGGCCGACCGTCTCAGGTCAAAAGTCAAAAACAGAAACAGATTTTTGAGGGGAATTTAAAACAAAACAAAGTAGTTTTGAATAGAGAGATATATATAAAACATAAAAATGAGTTTGTAGGCAGAAGATTGTATACAAAAATATTTTGTACATATTATAGGAAATATTTTTGGAAATAGATGTGTGCAAAAACGTGTGTGATAGAGCTTCAAACCTATTCACTATTCTTTAACAAAACTATAAAACTAGAAACAAATCTAATGAATTATCTTGAGCAATCTTGAAGTCTTGAGCCATGCAATGCCTTGCTAGAGCCTTATCTTCTATGTTCCTTTCTTGATGTGCAAAACGCCTTCTTTACTTCATGAACCTAGAAGTTCTTGCAATAGCTAAGCAATGGCCTCCAAATATGGTACTAACCTGGAACTTATCTTAAACAAACTAATTAGTACCAAATAGCTCTTATTGTTTTGTTATCATCAAAACTCTAAACAAATGGAGAGTGTAACCTTTTGGGCCAACAATCTCCCCTTTTTGATGATGACAAAACAAATAGGCTATAAACAAAAATATAGGGGAGGAGAAAGCTCCCCTCAAATTATGCTATATTAAACAAAGAAAAACAATGTAATTTGTAATTTGCAAGTAAACATCATGAAACCAAAAAACCATAAACACCATGAGATATAAAACACTTGCAAAACACTTAAACTCAAATTACAAGAATCATGAAAACACATCAAAAACTAAAAACATATATAAACTCATATGGAACCAAAACCATATGAACTTCATATTTCCATACATAAACTCATTCTCCCCCTTTTTGTCATACATCAAAAAGGGTCAAGAAAACATTGTTATTCAATAACACAAACATTAAGTTCACCACATATGAAAGAAAATCTAGCAAAATCAAGTGGTTTAGTGAAAATATCGGCAAGTTGCAAATCCGTAGAAACGTAATCAATATCTCCTTTCTCAAAATGATCTCTAAGAAAGTGATATCTAATCTCAATGTGCTTGGTCTTACTATGTTGATTTGCATTCTTAGTCATATGTATAGTACTAGTATTATCACAAAATATTTTTATATGGTTATAATGTAAATCATAATCAAGGAGAGTATGTTTCATCCAAAGGACTTGTGCACAACAAGCCCCCGCGGCAACATACTCCGCCTCGGCGGTTGAGAGAGCTACGGAATTTTGTTTCCTAGAGGATCATGAAACAAGACAATTACCAAGAAATTGACATGTCCCACTAGTACTCTTTCTATCTACTCTACAACCGGCATAGTCGGCATCCGAATAACTCGTCATTGAGAAATCTCCGGTTTTCGGATACCAAAGACCCATTCCAATTGTGCCCTTAATATAACGAATAATGCGTTTTACCGCAATAAGATGGGACTCTTGGGACACGATTGAAATCTAGCACAAAGACACACACTAAACATTATGTCCGGCCTACTTGCCGTCAAATACAAAAGACTACCTATCATGCTTCTATACAATTTAATATCAACATTTTTACCTTGGTCATCCTTATCAAGCTTGGTTGTAGTTGCCATGGGAGTGTTGTAAACTTTAGAGTCTTCAAGTCCAAACTTCTTTACGAGTTCCTTTGCGTATTTGGCTTGACATATGAAGTTCCCATCTTGCAATTGCTTGATTTGGAGTCCAAGAAAGAAATTCAATTCACCCATGGAAGACATTTCAAACTCACATTGCATAACCTTTTCAAACTCCTTGCATAAAAACTCATTAGAAGATCCAAAAATTATATCATCAACATAAATTTGCACAATTAAAATGTCATTATCAACATGCTTAGTAAAAAGAGTTGTGTCTACTTTGCCTTTAACAAAATCATTTGAAATGAGAAAACTAGAAAGCCTTTCATACCTAGCTCTTGGAGCTTGTTTCAATCCATACAAAGCTTTATCAAGTTTAAAAACAAAAGTAGGATGAACATGATCAACAAAACCGGGAGGTTGTCAACATAAACTTCTTCATTTATAAAACCATTCAAAAATGTACTTTTCACATCCATTTGAAAAAGTTTAAAATTTTTAAAGATGCAAACGCTAGTGTCATCCGTATGGCTTCAAGCCGTGCTACGGATGCAAAGGTCTCCTCAAAGTCAATTCCCTCAACTTGAGTGTAACCTGGGCCACTAACCTAGCTTTATTCCTAATGACATTACCGGACTCATCCATCTTGTTTCTAAAGATCCACTTAGTACCAATTATTGGTCTATCGTGGGGCCTAGGAACAAGGTGCCAAACTTGGTTGCGCTCAAATTGATTGAGTTCCTCTTGCATGGCTAGCAACCAATATGAGTCCGCCTCGGCTTCGAGGATCCTTTTGGGTTCAAAATGAGAAATGAAAGCAAAGTTACCACATAAGTCATGGAGCTTGGAGCGAGTTGTTACCCCTTTAGAGACATCACCTAAGATAAGCTCCTTGGGTGGTTTGTAGCGTATCTCCAATCTTTAGGAAGTGGTTGAGAGCTTTCCTCTTTATCCTCTTGAACGTCACCAATTGGTTCTTGCTTATCATCTTGAGCGGGTGAGTCCTTCAAGGATAGTCTCTCCATGTCTTCACCTAATGGGTCAATCTCTACAACATTCTCAACAACCACATTAGATTCTTCAAATTTAACATGCATGGATTCTTCAATGGTAAGTGAAGATCTATTGAATACTCTATAAGCTTTACTAGTAGTAGAATATCCAACAAAGATTGCTTCATAAGCCTTAGCATCAAATTTACCCCAGTTATATTTAGTATTCAAAACAAAACACTTGCATCCAAAAACTTTGAAATATACAACATTAGGTTTTCTAGAATGATACATTTCAAAAGATGTTTTGGAAGAATTTTTACACAAATAAATACGATTTGAAATATAGCATGCGGTGTTTACGGCCTCGGCCCATAAATATTGAGGGAGGTCATATTCACTTATCATGGTCCTAGCCATCTCTTGAAGTGTTCTATTTTTCCTTTCTACAACTCCATTTTATTGTGGAGTCCTAGGACATGACATTTCATGCTTGATTACCTTTTCATCACAATAAGTCATGAAGAGTTGGTTAACAAACTCACCACCTCTATCACTCCTTATTTTCAAAATTGAAAAACCTTTTTCTTTTTCAACCCTTTTTCGAAAAATTTTGAAATGAGAAAAAGTTTGATCTTTGTGTTCCAAAAAGAAAACCCAAGTAAATCGGGAAAAATCATCAACTAAAACAAATGCATATCTACTACCATTTAAGCTTTAGTTTTAGTGGTCAAAAAGATCCATATGAATTAATTCTAATGGCCTAGTTGACATGATATCCTTGATTGGTTTGAAGGAAGACTTGGTTTGTTTTCCAAGTTGGCACGCACCACAAATGCGGTCTTTCTCAAACTTCAAGCCAAAAATAAGAGCCGTTGCCGGCTCTCGGTCGACCACCCGGTCAACCGAAAAATACAGAGAGAAAACGACTTACAGTCAGGCAGGTTTCGGTCGATCGCCCGGTCGACCGTGAAACGTGCACACGGATACGCACCTGCTGCCAGAACCTCGGTCGACTGGGACGGTCGACCGACTTGACCTGACACAGGGTCGGTCGGCCGGTCGGCCGACCGTCTCAGGTCAAAAGTCAAAACAGAAACAGATTTTTGAGGGAATTTAAAATAAAAACAAAGTAGTTTTTGAATAGAGATATATATAAAACATAAAAATGAGTTTGTAGGCAGAAGATTGTATACAAAAATATTTTGTACATATTATAGGAAATATTTTTGGAAATAAGATGTGTGCAAAAACGTGTGTGATAGAGCTTCAAACCTATTCACTATTCTTTAACAAAACTATAAAACTAGAAACAAATCTAATGAATTATCTTGAGCAATCTTGAAGTCTTGAGCCATGCAATGCCTTGCTAGAGCCTTATCTTCTATGTTCCTTCCTTGATGTGCAAAACGCCTTCTTTGCTTCATGAACCTAGAAGTTCTTGCAATAGCTAAGCAATGGCCTCCAAATATGGTACTAACCTGAAACTTATCTTAAACAAACTAATTAGTACCAAATAGCTCTTATTTGTTTTGTTATCATCAAAACTCTAAACAAATGGAGAGTGTAACCTTTGGGCCAACATTATCTCATAAGGGTTTTCAGTAGACTACACCCATAAAATCCAAAATGAAAGAGAAACAAAGTGTTAGTATTTTCGAAAAGTATTTTAAAAAAGAGAGAAAATATTTGTTATAAGAGTTCAAGTAATCTATTGCTGGCCCAAAGGCCCATCAGTCTAGTTTTGATGAAGAAAAACTCATATAGTTATAGTACTAATGATCTTGTCTTTATATAGTTTCAGATATACTATCAAGATCCTAGTAGGTGTTTAGTTTCAACAAAGGAGTTTCGGGGCTAATGCATGTTGATTCAAGAGCTCGCGCGTCAAGATTGCATCAAGCACTCAGTTGGAGTCAAGCTCTTTGGATCGTGTTTGAATCGAGTCAGCTTGGAGAAGGAATTCTACAAGAAGACTTTGATTTGTATTTAGTTTAGTTGTGTTTAGATCATATGTAAAGATAGATAGTGTTGATATACTTAAAAATATAAACACATAAAAATGCACATTTTTAAAAGTTTGATTTTAGTTTTGATACTTGTTCTACATTTTTCTAAAATATTTTTTTATCATTGTTTAGAACTTATATCTTATGGCTATGAATGTTTCTATCTCCAAAAATTCAAACAAAAATATTTGAAAATTTTCTGTATCTTAAAAAAAATGTCTTAAACCATGTTTTGGCCTAGGTCAGTCGATTGGGCGATCGACGTGCCTATTTTAGGTTAGAACGGTTGATCGCACGGTCGACTGTAGTTCTGGCAATTAGGGGTGTGCATGTTGTGCACGTTCCTGGTCGACGGGCGGTCAACCGGTCCCCTCTTGCGATCGACCGGGCCATCGATCGACTGTAACCAGTTTGCCTCTGTTTGTCACGGTCGACCGACCGGTCGACCGAAGGCTAACGGTCAGATTTTTTGAATCTTCCGGTCGATCGGCCGGTTGACCGCCAGTCTGCCAGATTGACAGTAACGGTTGTTTTCTCTAATCTATTTTTAAAACATGTTTAATTTCAAAATGAGGAGAGTTGAATATTAGGGTCAATTTCTTCCTCTTTTATACTGGTAAAACTATATTAAGTTTGCTCTTCTAAAACCCTATATAAAGGGGTCATTAGGATTGAGTTTAACACAATAACAATTCCATTGAAAATCAAAGTTTTGGGTTTCAAGAGAAAAAGTTTTCTAGTGCCATCTTGCCCATTTTCTAAAGATTTTCAAAAGAATTTTTGTGCCTAAAAGTTTTATTTTTATTTTTTTCAAGGGTTAAAAAAATCGAAGAAAAATAGAGTCTTTGTGAAATTGGTTTTGATCTTTATTTCTTTTCTATCTAGTATTTTTCTCAAGTATTTTTCTTTCTGATTTTGATTTCCAACACCTTATTTTCTCACACTTGAGCTATCATCTCTATCCTATCTATAGGATCTTATTTTGTGGGAAATATTTTTATAGTCTATTGTGATCACTAAGAGTTGTTTGTAGTCTATTGTCATCACCAAGTTACAATCTTTCCTTTGCTTTGTGCCTATCCCTCTAGTGTAGAGGTAGTTGTGCTTTGGGTTTGTGGTTATCCCTTTTGTATAGAGGTGATTGAGATTGTGGTTTGGCTTTGTGCCTTGTCCCTCTTATGTAGAGGTGATTGAGTTGTGGCTTTGTGCCTTGCCTCTTGTATAGAAGTGGTAGTGTTGGAGAGAGGAGTTGTGTACTCCTAACTTTGTAATGCAAATTCCTCAGTAGATATTCCCTTTGTAGGAGGTCCAGTATGGACGTAATGGAAATCCATCTGTGTGAAGGTAGGGACGTAGAGCAGTGGCTCAAACTTCAAAGCATATCTTGTGTTTGCGTTTGATCCACTATCTCTAAACTCTATATCTCTTATATCTTGTATTACTTTATATCGTTCATATTCATATGCTAGATATAGTTTGTATGTGCCCATACTTGTGTTGAACCAAGAGAGCTTCAATAGCACCTCAACACTTATTTAGAAGAATCTAGAGGAGATAGTCTAGAGCCTGTCACCAGGAATTCGGCTACACTCTTTGGTTACACATAGTGTGTTGCAATTGAGTTTTAATTCTGCATCATTTATCATTAGATTAGCTAGTACACCTATTCACCCCCTCTAGGTTATTTTTCAATTGGTATTAGAGCCTACGCTCCTGGTATTAGATTTAACCACCTATGAGTGAGATCTTGGCTTGCTAATCTAGATTTGTATTAGCACACATATTTATACACTTGGATTTCATGGCCCCTCCCAAGTATAGGATGAGTGCGTACCTTAAAACCCTAGGATGGCATGTTTACCTTACCACTATCAAGAAATCTTATCTTGGTAATGACAAGCATATAGAGGCTAATACACAAGCCTTACTGGAACTTATACACACACTTAGCAAAGATTATCTATGTATTGTTTCTCATTGCGATTTTGCTTTCGCAGTATGGAATATATGATCTCTCCCGAGTTATAAACGACAAACAATGTGGAGAAAGAATCTAGTGAAGAAGAGTCCGACAAAGCTTGCTTCATGGTCCAAGGGAATGATTCTCTTGAGGTACATTCGGATACCTAACTAGATGATAGTGCTAGTTCTTCTTGTGATGATAACATGGATGCACATACATTAATGAAGAACTATCTATAGTTTGTGAAAACTTGCTAGAAAATACAAACTGTTGAAAAAGAAAAGTTTTAAATTAAAAGAAGAAAATAAAAATTTATCTTCAAAGCTAAATATGGTTTACAAGAGAGGGTTGAGGTTTCAAATGAAAGGGATTCATTAAAAATCCAACTTGATCTTGTTTTAAAAAAAAATGAGCTTTACAGAATAAAATGATTTTGATATTGTTTTGAAGAAAAATAATGTTTTATCTTCAAAACTTGAAATTGTTTTAAAGGAGAATGATTCTTTAAAAATAAAATTGTTTCAATTTCAAAAGAACTAGATTTAGTTTCAAAGAAAAATATTTCATTAAAAAATGACTTTGATTCTCATGTTTGCCAAGCTACTATAGCTTCATCATCTTATGCTTCATGTTCCACATCTTCTTCTAATGTAGAAAATGATATATGTGTTATGAAGAAGAATATAGATTATTTGGGCTCCACATTGAGCCAATGTTCTATAAATCATAAGAGATTGGAATCCATGTTTCGAAAGAAACAAGTTTCACATATGCATGCACACAAAACACGGCATATGCATGCTCATCATACTCACACACATGATTCTATATATGCTCATGTGTACATTGTACACATTGTGGACGTACGGGCTACCTTGCAAGATTTTGTTATGATAGATTAAATAATTTAAATTTTACAAACAAGTTTGTTTGGGTTAGGAAAGGTGCTAACCCTCATGGATCCAACAAGGTATGGTAACTAAAATTCACCCCTATTATATTTGATGTAGGTGTGGGCTCTCACATGACGTGAGAGGTATTGGTGCCTTAATGGTAAATGCGTTTGAGCTTAATGGACACTACATTGGATGCATCACCTCAAGGATGTTGGTGGGAGGACCACCATGATTTGGAGACCTAGAGATTAGTCTTATTGGTTTTGGTAATTATTTCTAACTCTTTATTTGATTACATGCTTTTATTGATTGACTTTAGCATGTTTTGGTTTTTCATGATTATTATGTTAAATCATTATTAATTAGACTTGTGATATACATATTTAGTATTTGAGACACGATCATGTTCATGTGGATTCATATTTTGTGCTCTCACTATAGTTTAGCTATTGTGTATATCCTAACTCTAAAGCACGTACATTTACCCTAATAATCATTTTTGTTTGTGATTTTGCACTTCATGTTTTGATTACATGTTTAGATGGAACTTTTATTAAAACTTGTATTTATACTTGTATAACTCATGAGCCACATTTGTTTATCATGTGTTTGTGTTTTATTGCTCATTTGTACCCATTGGATGTACTTATATAACCTAGTTTTGATGATTATTGCATATTTTACTTGTTTTCTCTATATTTGTACATATTTTCATAAAAATATATTTATCTTCATGTATATATTAATTTTATCTAAAACTATTGGATATACATGTCTATCCTAAAGTCACTTGCTTTTCATGCGAAATTTTTTTGGGACTTATTTATGTTTGGGACATGTATGTATATTTTTAGTTTCAACACAAACATACATATACCTTGAAGCGTATTTAGTTTTGATGATTTCTTTCTTTTGATGAAAGGAATTTCATTGAGCTTCATTGCCTATCTCCATGATTATGTTATTACATGATTTTTATACTCTATATTTGACGTTTACTCATGACTTTGTTTTCGTGAGCTTTATATGTGCTTTATAGACCAGTAACAACTCTTGCTATTTGAGTGTCGATGATCATGTGATTTTCATGTTTTCATGGGATACTTAATGTCTTATTCCTTACTTGAAGGATTTAATACTAGCAAGCAAGGATTTAATACTAGTTTTTCAAAGTTATCTTTAAACTAGTTTTTATTCTTAAATTTGGTAGAGTTTTCAAGTTATGCGAAAATATTTTCAAATCATGATTTTTGAAAACCCCTACCTTCTAATGGCGGATGGTTGAGAGAACATGCCTTGTATGCCTTAATGACTATATTTATCATGTGCATAAAAGGGTGGTAGGTATGAGTTATACACATTATTTTCATATTATTTTTTTTGTATACTCATATGTGTTTCTTATATATGTATGATTCAAATTTCAATTAGTATCTATTTCAATTGATATTTCAATTTCATACATACATATATATGATTTGATTGTGCTTGTTTTACAATATCTTTACATTCTTCAAACGCAAATTATGTTTATGTATGCTTGATTTTATTCTAAATGTTAATTGGTATCTTTACAAGCTTATACATTGATTTCAATGGTATTTATTTGGTATCAAAATTTACTTCATGTTTCATCTTCAATGGTATCAAAATCTACTATTGGTATCTTAAATTTTTTTAAGGTGGTATCAACATTTATTTTTGTTAACTACAATTTGATTTCATTGATATCATAATTATTTTTGTTAACTTCAAGAAATTTCAAATATTTTTTTTAAAAGGTGATTTCAAAATTATTGATATGTTTTGCCTATATACAAGGGGAGCTTAACATCTTCTCAATATATAGATTCATGTTGAGTGTATCTCATATTGAGGAGCTTGATCTCTCTTCTTTATGTGGTACACATGTGTAAGGAGAGCTTAACATCTCCACTTATGAATTGTATACTATGCTTTATGTGGGTTAGGGTCTAGTCATCCCTTCTTCATGTAATGCATGTATGCAGGGGGAGCAAACTTAACGTCTTTTCTCTTCATGAATGTATGTCGCATATACATCTTTATTGTTTGGTTGTCTTCAACCCTTTGTGGATGAATTGACAAAAAGGTGGAGAAGAATTTAGAGAGTTTATATATGTATATTATATCTCTATTTATGCAAATATGTTTGTTTAGTTTATGAGCTTTTATAGAATATCCCTATTGTTTATTGCTATGCATGAGTTAAGAAGAGCTTCTATGAAGCTTAACTTTAATCCATGCATATATAACTTTATGAGTTTAGTCATCATCAAAAAGGGAGAGATAGTTGGCCCAAAGTCCAATCACTCTACTTTTGATGATGATTAACTCATGTAGTTATACTACTAATGATCTTATATTTATATAGTTTTAAGTATACTATCAAGATCCTAGTAGGTGTTTAGCTTCAACGAAGGAGTTTTGGAGCTCACGCATGTTGATTCAAGAGCTCGCGCGTCAAGATCGCATCTAGCACTCAGTTGGAGTCAAGCTCTTTGGATTGTGTTTGGATCGAGTCAGCCTGGAGAAAGAGTTCCACAAGAAGACTTCGGTTTGTGTTTAGTTTAGTTGTTTTTAGATCTTATGTAAAGATAGATAGTATTGATAAGCTCAAAAATATATACACACAAAAATGCACATTCTCAAAAGTATGATTTTGGTTTTGATACTTGTTCTACATTTTTCTAAAATATTTTTTTATCAATGTTTAGAACTTATATCTTATGGCTATGCATGTTTCTATCTCCCAAAATCCAAACAAAAATATATGAAAAGTTTCTGTATCTTCAAAAAAAATATCTAAAATCCTGTTTTGGCCTAGGTCGTTCGACAGAGCGGTCGACCGTGCCTATTACAGGCCAGAACAGTCGACCGCACGACCGACTAGAGTTCTGTCAATTGGGGGTGTGCACGTTGTGCATGTCCGGTCGACTGGGCGGTCCACCGGTCCCCTCTTGCGGTTGACCGGACGGTCGATCGACTGTAACCAGTTTTGCCTCTATTTGTCACGTTCGACCGACCGGTCGACCGTGGGCTAATGGTCAGATTTTTTGAATCTGTCAGTCGATCGGCTGGTTGATCGCCAGTCTGCCAGATTGGCAGAAATAGTTGTTTTCTCTAATCTGTTTTTAAAACATGTTTAATTTCAAAACGAGGAGAGTTGAATATTAGAGTTAATTTCTTCCTCTTTTATCTTAGTAAAACTATACTAAGTTTGCTCTTCTAAAACCCTATATAAAGGGGTCATTAGGATTGAGTTTTACACAACAACAATTCTATTGAAAATCTAAGTTTTAGGTTTCAAGAGAAAAAAATTTTCTAGTGCCATCTGCCCATTTTCTAAAGAGTTTCAAAAGAGTTTTTATGCATAAAAGTTTAATTTATTTTGTTTTTAAGGGTTAGAAAAATTAAAGAAAAATATAGTCTTTGGGAAATTGGTTTTGATCTTTATTTCTATTTCTTTCTAGTATTTTTCTCAAGTATTTTTCTTTGTGATTTTAATTTCCAAACATCTTGTTTTCTCACACTTGAGCTATCATCTCTATATTATCTATAGGATCTTGTTTTTGTGGAAATATTGTTTGTGATTTATTGCGATCACCAAGAGTTGTTTATGGTCTATTTTGATCACCAAGTTGCAATCTTTCCTTTGCTTTGTGCCTATTGTGGGCCCAAAGGCCATCGCTCTAGTTTTGATGATGATTAACTCGTGTGGTTATAGTACTAATGAGCTTTTATTTAATTAGTCTCAGATATTTGAATAAGATCTTAGCAGGTGATTAGCTTCAACAAAAGAGTTTTGGGAGCTAACACAAGTGAATTCAAGAGCTCGCGCGTCATGATCGCATCTAGCACTTGGATGGAAACAAGCTATTTGGATCATGTTTGGATCGAGTCGTCTTGAAGGCGAGGATCGTCAAAAAGACTTCGGTTTGTTTAGTTTATGTTTAGATCGTGTGTAAAGATAGATAGTGTTGATATGCTCAAGTTCACATACACACACAATTTCAATATTTTTGGTTTTGGCTTTCCTTTTTGAATTTCATGTCAAAAACATATATATATATATATATATATCTTATATGTATATTAGATTCTATCCATATACAATATGCTTAAAATTTGTTTCAATATCATGTTTTTGTATTTATACAAGTTTTGGATAAAACAAATTTTCATTTCAAAATTCAAGTTTTGAAAATACAGATTTTGTGTTTAAATCAAATTTCTATATCACAAAAATAGTTCAAATAGTTTGTAATATGTGTTGATTTTTGGTCACATATATTTGTTATTCAAAGATCTTACAAGAAACATATTTTTGTGAAATTTATGTGTTTTTATGGGATTTAATTGGTATTAAATTAAACTAAGTTTTAAATCCCAAATTAAACCAGCCAGATCAGCTGGCGGTCGACCGGTCAGTCGACCGGACCAGTCGACCGATGTGCACGAGAACGTGCATTTGGTCAGCCTACTCGGCCGTTCGACGTGCGGTCGACCGACTGAAAGCACCCAACTCTCAGGTGTTGGCCGGTTAACCGGGCGGTCGATCGATGGCTTGGCCCGGTCGACCGGGCGGGTCGACTGGAGGCTCAACGGTCAGAAAAATGACCATTAGCCGGTCGACCAGGCGGTCGACCAGAAGGGCAATTCTGGCTTTTCCAGATTGCCAACGGCTAGTTTTTGGAGTGGGTTATAAATTCCCATCTCTTGGGCTGATTTCATCAAGTTTTTAGAGAGCAAAAATTCCATCTTCATAAGAGTTTTAGCAGCAAGTTTTAAAAAGTTTTTGGGCTATAAAGATTTATCTTTATTTGTTTTCAAGTGTTGGAAAAATCAAAGTTAAAGAGTCTTGGGGAAATTGTTGATCTTCATATCTATTTCATTCTAGTATTTTCCTAAGAGTTTTTCTTTGTGATTTGTTTTTTGAACACCTTGTTTTCTCACACTGAGTTATCATATCTATCCTATCTATAGGATCTTTGTTTCTGGGAAAATTTGTTTGTGGTCTTTGAGATCACTATGATTGTAACTTTCTTTTTGCTTTGGCTTGTGCCTATCTCTCTAAGTGTAGAGGTGATTGTGTTTTGATTTTGTTGGTATCCCTCTAAGTGTAGAGGTGATTGTGAAGGAGTTTTGACTTTGTGCTTATCCCTGTAAGTGTACAGGTGATTTTGTTTGGCTTAATGCCTTATCCCTCTTGTGTGAGGTGATAGTTTTTGTACCTTGCCTCTTGTGAAGAGGTGGTGTTGTTGGAGAGAAGAGTTGAGTACTCCTAATTTGTATTTGCTAAATCCTCAGTGGAGGTTCGCTGTGTGGAAGATCCTGTGTGGACTTATAGTGAAAATCCTTCTGTGAGAAGACAGGCACGTAGAGCAGTGGCTCGAATCTCGAAACATATCTCTATGTTTGCGATTGTTCACTATCTCTAAACTCTCTCTCTCTCTCTGTCTTTTATACCTTTTATTATTTCATATTGTTTATATCATACATATATGCTTGGTATTGTTTGTGTGTGCCCATACTTATGTTGAACCAAGAGAGCTTTAAATAGCACCTCAACTCTTATTTAGAGGAATCAAGAGGAGTTAGCCCAGAGCCCTTCAGTTAAAATACGACTACACTCTTTGGTTGCACATAAGTGTGTTGCATTTATTTTTAATTGAGCATCATTTATCTTTAGATTAGCCATACACCTATTCACCCCCCTCTAGGTGTATTTCAATTGGTATCAGAGACTATACTCCTGATATTAGGTTTAACCACTTATGAGTGAAATCTTGGCTAGCTAATCTAGATTTGCATTTGCACACATATTTGCTTACACACACTCATGGATTACCTTGCCCCTCCCATATTTGATGTCTCTAACATCGATATATGGAAGCTTAGGATGAGTGCCTATTTGAAAAACCCTAGGTTTGCATGTTTACCTTTCTACTACCAAAAAATTTTATCTTGGTAATAACAAGCATATAGAAGCCAATGCACAAGCCCTAGAAGCATTAAAGCAAACCTTAAGCAAAGAATATCTTATGATGGTTTCTCATTGTGATTCCGTTTTTGCAGTGTGGAACACTTTGACCTCTCCCAAGCTTCAAACAACAAAATATGTGGAGGAGGATTCTAGTGGAGATAAGTGCGATCAAGCTTTCTACATGGTCCAAGGGAATGACTCCCTTGAGGTAAACTCGGATACTCAACTAGATGATAGTGCTAGTTCTTCAGGTGACGATCATATGGATGCCGATGCATTAAATGGAGAACTATCTATTGTATGTGAAAACTTGCTAGTAAAATACCAAGTTTTAAAAAAGAAAAGCTTTAATTTAGAAGAAGAAAATAAGGACTTGTTTTCAAAACTTAATATGGCTTTACAAGAGAGAGATGAGATTTCTAGTGAAAGGGACTCATTGAAATCTCAACTTGAGCTTACTCTAAATGAAAACAAAACTTTGAAAAATAAAAATGATTGTAATGATGTTTTGAAGAAAAATGAGATTTTGTCTTCAAAACTTGATATTGTTTTAAAAGAGAACAATTCTTTGAAAAACAAAGTTGCTTCAATTTCAAAAGAATTGGATTTGATTTCTAATGAAAATAAATCTTTAAAAAATGATTTAAATTTACATGTTTGCTAGTGTTCCTATTGCATGCTCCACCTCTTCTTCTCATGTTGAAAATGATATAATTATGTTAAAGAAGAGTGTTGATTGTTTGGGCTCCACTTTGAGCCAATGTGCCATGAACCACACGCGTTTGGAATCCATGTTTCGCACGAAACATGCTCCTCATATACATGCACACAAATCACAGCATACACATGCTTCTCATGTTCACACATATGACACTATGTATACTCATGTGTACACTTGTACACATTGTGGACTTAAGGGTCACCTTGCAAAGTTTGTTGTGATAGGATACATAATTCAAATTTTATAAATAAACTTGTTTGGGTTAGGAAAAGTGCTAACCCCCATGAACCCAATAAGGTATGGGTACCAAAATCTACTCCTATTATATTTGATGTAGGTGTGGGCTCTCACATGACGTGAGAGGTATTGGTGCCTTGATGGTGGATGTGTTCTGAGCTATATGGTAACAATTTTGGATGCATCACTTTCAAGGAAGTTGGGTGGGAGGGCCACCATGGTTTGGAGATATAAAGATTAGCCCTAATGATTTTTGGTAATTATCTCTAAATCTCATTTAGTTACATATTTTTATTGATTAATTTTTAGCATGTTTTAATTTTCCATGTTCATTATATTAGATGCAATGTAAATTAGACTTGTGATATACATAGATAGTCTTTTGAGATACACCCATGTTCATATGGATTTACATCTTTTGTATTCTTACTATAATTTAGCTATTGTGTACATCATAACTCTAAAACATGTGCATTTAACATAATGATCATATTGGCTTATGTTTTCTTCTATGCTTCATGTTTTGATTACTTGTTTAGATGTAGTTTTCATTAAAACTTGTGTCAATCTTGTACAGCTAGTGAGTCACATTTGATTATTATATGTTTGTACTATGTTGCTCATTTGTACCCATTAGATATACTTATATAGCCTAGTTTTGATGATTCTTACATTTAACTTGTATTCCCTATTTTTTGTACATGTTTCATAATCATATGTTTAGCGTCATGTATATGTTAATTTTGTCTAAAACTATTGGATATACATGTATACCCATGAGTCACTTGCCTTCATGCAAACTCTTTTATGGACTCATTTATGTTTGGGATATGTATGTATACTTTTAGTTATAACATAACATACATGTACCGTGAAGTATATTTAGTTTTGATGATTTTCATGTTTTTGATAATGGAATTTCATATAAACTTAAATGCCCTATTTTTATGATTGTGTTGATTACATGATTCTTACACTCTATATATGATTTTTACTCATGAGTCTGCTTTCATGAGCTTATATGTGCCTTTTAGACTTTGAGTGTCTATTATTGTGTGATTTTCAGGTTTTCATAAATATATTCATATTTTATTCCTTACTTGAAGGATTTCGCAATAGTTTTCAAAATTATCCTTAAACTAGTCTTTATTCTTCAATTGATAGTAATTTTCAAACATGTTAAACTATTTTCATATCATTTTTGAAAACCCCTACCTTCCAAGGACGGTTAGTTGGGAGACCACGCCTTATATACACTTATTGAAAATCTATTTAAACATGTGCATGAAAGGGAGGTAGCTATGAGATATACATGATTTTAATAAAAATTCTATTGTTATATACTCATATGTGTTTTATATGTATGCTTCAAACTTCAATTAATATCAATTTCAATTGGTATTTTACTTTCATACATATATATTATTTGATTGTGTTTTATAATATCTTTACATTGTTAAAGTACAAATTATGTTTATACTAAGCCTGACTAATTTTTGTGTTAATTGGTATCTTTATGAGTTTATGCATTATTTTCAATTGGTATTTCAATTGCTAATCATTTCAATTGGTATTTCAATTGGTATCAAAATATACTTCATATTTTACCTTTCAATTGGTATCAAAAATTTACAAGATATTTCATTGGTATCAAAAACTTACAATGTTTCATTTTTAATTAGTATCAACATGTACTATTGGGATCTATATTTTCAATTGGTATCTTTTTTTAATTTGTATCTAAAATTTTTTCAATTAGTATAATCTATTGGTACTTTAAAATTTTTTTAGGTAGTACCAACTTTTGGTTTGTCAACTATAATTTGATTATATTGGTATCAAAATATGTTTTGTTGACTTCAAGAAAATTCAAAATTTTTTCAAAATATTTTGATATGTATTGGTTATATGCAAGGGGAGCTTAACATCTTCTCTATATATAAATTCATATTGAGTGTATCTCACATTTAGGAGTTTGACCTCTCTTCTTTATGTGATACACATGTGTAGGGGGAGTTTCACACCTTCACTTATACATTGTAAATTATGCTTTATGTGATTAGGGTCCAGTCATCTCTTTTCATATAAATGCATGTATGCGGGGGAGTTAACTTTATGTCTCTCCTCTTCATGAATGTTATATCGCATATATAATCTTATTGTTTGATTGTTTTCTCCCCTTTTTTGATGAATTGACAAAAAGGGGGAGATGTATTTGGAGAGTTTGTATATGCATGTTTATATTTGTTGTTTATGCATATATGTTATGTTTAGTTTATGCACTTTATTGAATATCTTTATGTTTATTGCTATGCATGAGTTAAGGGGAGCTTCTATGAAGCTTATCTTTAATCCAAGCATATATAACTCCATGAGTGTTGTCATCATCAAAAAGGGGGAGATTGTTGGCCCAAAGGCCTTTCGCTCTAGTTTTGATGATGATTAACTCATGTAGTTATAGTACAAATTATCTTGTATTTTAATTGTCTCCGATATTTGATCAAGATCTTAGTAGGTGATTAGCTTCAACAAAGGAGTTTTGGGAGCTAACACAAGTGGATTCAAGAGCTCGCGCGCCATGATCGCATCTAGCACTCAATTAGAGTTAAGCTCTTTGAATCGTGTTTGGATCGAGTCGTCTTGGAGATGAGGATCGTCAAAAAGACTTTGGTTTGTTTAGTTTATATTTAGATCGTGTGCAAAGATAGATAGTGTTGATATGCTCAAGTTCACATACACACACAAGTTTCAATTTGTTTGGTTTTTGATTTTTGGTTTTTGATTTCATATCAAAAATATAGATATATATATCTTATAGTATATTGGATTCTATCTATATACAATATACTTCAAATTTGTTTCAGTATCATGTTTTGGTATTTATACAAGTTTTGGAGAAAACGAATTTCATTTCAAAATTCAAGTTTTAAAAAATACGAATTTTGTGTTTAAGCAAATTTCTATATCACAAAAATAGTTCAAATAGTCTGTAATATGTGTTGATTTTTGGTCTCACATATTTGTTATTCAAAGATCTTACAATAACATATTTTTGTGAAATTTATGTGTATTTATGGGATTTAATTGTATAAATTAACTAAGCTTTAAATCCCAAATTAAACCAGCCAGATCAGCTGGCGGTCGACCGGACCAGTGGTCGGTCGACCGGACCGGTCGACCGATGTACACGAAAACATGCGCATGGCCAACCTACTCGGCCGGCCGATGGCACGGTCGACCGACTGAAAGCACCTAACTCTCGAGCGCTGGCCGGTCGACCGGGCGGTCGACCGATGGCTTGGCACGATCGATCGGGCGGTCAACCGGAGGCTCAACGGTCAGAAAAATGACCGTTGGTCGGTCGACCGGAAGGGCAATTCTTGCTTTTCCATATTGCCAACGGCTAGTTTTAGGAGTGGGTTATAAATACCCATCTCTTAGGATGATTTCATCAAGTTTTCAGAGAGCAAAAATTTCCATCTTTATAAGAGTTTTAGCAGCAAGTTTTAAAGAGTTTTTGGGTTATAAAGATTTATCTTTATTTTGTTTTCAAGAGTTGAAAAAATCAAAGTAAAAGAGAATCCCAATTTGATCTTACCCTACATGAAAACAAGATTTTGAAAAATAAAAATAATTTCAATGATATTTTGAAGAAAAATGAGATCATTTTTTTCAAAACTTGATTTTGTTTTGAAAGAAAATGATATTTTGAAAAACAAATTGCTTCTATTTCAAAAGAGCTAGATTTGGTTTCAAAGAAAAATATTTCTTTGAAAAATGATATTGATTCACATGTTTTCCATGCAAGTGTAGCTTCACATTCTAACATTTCTAATGCACGCACCACCTCTTCTTTTATAAATGAAAATGATATATGTATATTAAAGAAGAGTGTTGATTGTTTGGGCTCCACTTTGAGCCAATATGCCTGAACCGCACACGGTTAGAATCCATGTTTCGAAAGAAACAAGTTCCTCCTATGCATGCAAACAAACCACGACATACACATGCTCCTCACGTTCACACTCATAACACTATGTATGCTCATGTGTACACTTGTACACATTGTGGACGTAAGGGCCACCTTGTAAAATTTTGTTATGATAGGATACCTGACTCAAATTTTACAAACAAATTTGTTTGGGTTAGGAAAGGTGCTAACCCCCATGGACCCAAAAGAGTATGGGTACCAAAAGCCGCTCCTATTCTATTTGATATAGGTGTGGGTTCTCACATGACGTGAGATGTATTGGTGCATTGAAGTGAATGCGTTCCGAGCTAAACGATGACAATTTTGGATGCATCACTTTCAAGGGGAGTTTGGTGGGAGGACCACCATGGTTTGGGCCTAGAGATGTGCCCTAATGGTTTTGATAACGATCTCTAAACTCCATTTCGTTTACATGCTTTCATTATTGATTTTTAGCATTTTGCTTTTTCAATGATTATTATGTTAAATGTCATGATAATTAGACTTGTGATATACATGATTAGTATTTGAGATACACCCATGTTTATATAGATCTATATTTTTTGTGTTCTCACTTTAGTTTAACTATTGTGTATATCATAGATCTAAGACATGTGCATTTGCCACAATGATCACATTATTTTTAGTTTATAATTTTTGCACTTCATTACATGTTTAGATGTAGTTTTCATTAAAACTTGTGTATATGCTTATACAACTAGTGAGACACAAATAGATTATTATATGTTTGTACTCGATTGCTCATTTGTACTCATTAGATGTACTAGTATAGCCTAGTTTTGATGATTAATACATTTCAACTTGTATTCCCTATTTTTGGACATGTTTTTATGATAATATATTTAACATCATGTATATGCTAATATTGTCAAAACTTTATGATATACATGTATAACCTTGAGTCATTTGCCTTTTATGCAAAATTCTTTATGGACTCAATTGTGTTTGGATATGTATGTATACTTTAGTTTAGACTAAACATACATATACCTTGAAGTAGATTTAGTTTTGATGATTTTTATAAAGGAATTTCATATTGAGCTTAAATGCCTTATTCCATGACTTTTGTTGATTACATAACTATTTACACTCTATATTTGTTGTTTACTCATGATTTGCTCTCATGAGATTATATGAGCTTTATTGGTATATGAGTGTTGATGATTGTGTGATTTTCATATTTTTTATGAAAAATATTCTTGTTTTATTCCTTACTTGAAGGATTTCGTACTAGTTTTCAAGATTATCATAAAACTAGTTGCGTTATTCTTCATTTGGAAGAGTTTACTAAAATTATTTTCAAACTTATTTTTGAAAACCCCTTCTAACATGGGTGGTTGGATGGGCGACCATGCCTTGTATGCTCAAATTGAAAATCATTTTAAACACGCGCATGAATAGGAAGGTCTTTATGAGTTATACACTTGATTCTCATTGTGTTTTCAATTAGTAACACAATTGATCTCTATTTTGTATACTCATATATGTTTCTATATATGTATGCTTCAACTTCAAATAATATCAATTTGATTGGTATTTAATTTTAATACATATATATGTGTTTTGATTGTACTTACTATATCTTTGTATCTTAGAGCACAAATTTTGTTATGCTAAGCTTGATTTAGTCTTTAATGACAATTACTTTTCAATTGAGATCCTATACAAGTTTATGCATCATTTTATTAGTATTTCATAAAGGGAGAGAAAATTCATGTTTTACCATTCAATCGGTTTTGTTTACAATTGGTATCTTACTCCCACTCTTTATGTTGAAAAATGATATTTGTTAATTAATATCTTAGTTTTCAATTGGTTTCTTATGCTCCTAATGAAAAATATTTTCAATTGGTATATGTTTCATTTTTCAATATTGATATCAAGAATGTTAAATTGATATTATTCTCTGTTTCGTATCTCTATTGCAAAATGATTTTAGTGTTTAACCAAAAGATTGGTTTATATTTTTCAATTGGTATCATACTACATTTTATATTAGTATCTATATTGAAATAAGCTATGTTTACCTAAAAATTTGATTTTTACTTTCAATTGGTATCAATACTTACAATATATATATTCTTACCTTTGGTATCAAAATTATAAAATATTTTTAATTGGTACTAATATTTACAATTGGTATCAAGATTTAAATTATATATTTGTTTCATTTGGTATCAAACTCACAATGTTTCATTCTCTATTGATATCAAAAATTTACAAGATGTTTTCAATTAGTATCTTTGGTACTTTAAAATTTTGTGTAGTTTTTATTGATATCATAATTTAGTATCATAATGTTTTGATATTATTGCTTATATGCAAGTTCTCTATATATAACTTTATTGTTTGATAAAAAGAAGAAAATTTCCTTTGAGTTTATTTTTATACCCCTTTGTTGATGAATTGACAAAAAGGGGAGAGAAATTTGGAGTTTCATATATCATATATGCATGTTTAGTTTATGCATATTTACTTTTGTTTACTTTTGACCATTGGTTGTTTTATAATTGGTATAAGAGCAATTGATATCATGCATGTTTATTTATGCATGTTTATGTTGAGCATTCATATTGTTTCTTTATGTTTATTGCTATGCATGAGTTACGGGGGAGCTTCTATGAAGTTTAAGTTTAATCCATGCATATATAACTCCATGAGTTTTGTCATCATCAAAAAGGGGGAGATTGTTGGCCCAGAGTCCCTTCACTCTAGTTTTGATGATGATTAACTCATGTAGTTATAGTTTACTAATAATCTTGTGATATTTAGTTTCAGATATTTGATAAATTATTAGTAGGTGATTAGCTTCAACAAAGGAGTTTTGGAGCTTTCACATGTTGATTCAAGAGCTCGAGCGTCAAGATTGCATCTAGCACTCGGATGGAGTCAAGCTCGTTTGGATCGGTTTTGGATCGAGTCGACTTGGAGAAGAAGTTCTACAAGAAGACCTCGGTTTGTTTAGTTTAGTTTGTTTAGATCATCGTAAAGATTAGATAGTATTGATATGCTCAAGTTCACAATACACACACTAGTTTTCGGTTTAAGTTTATTGGTTTTGGTTTTTTGATTTAACCGATATTGAATTTCTCGTCAAAAACATAGATAATATCTTTCATGTATATTGGATTCTATCCATATACAATATGCTTCAAACTTGTTTAAATATCATATTTTGTATTTACATGTGTTTTAGAAAAATCGGTTTTGCATTTCAAAAATCCAAGTTTTGAAAAATACGGATTTTGGTTTAAGGCAAAATTTCAAGAACACAAAAATAGTTCAAATTGTTTATAATATGTGTTGAATTTTTGTTACACATATTTGTATTTCAAAGATCTAACAAGAACATTTTTGTGGAATTTATGTGATTTTATGGGATTTATTTGATAATAAAATGATAAGATTTTTAATCCCTTATTTCTGGACCTGGCCTTCTGCCGGTCGACCGGACGGTCGACCGCTGCAGAAGTCGGTTGACCGGTCTGGTCAACCGATGTGTACGGACGTGCACGCCAGCTTGGGCTAGTGGGATGGTCGATCGGGCGGTCGACCGTCCAGAGAGTTCTGCTCTCTAGAAATGGCCCGGTCGACTGGCCGGTCGACCGGCAGAGGGCTTTGCTCTCTGTATCCAGTTTCGGTCGACCGAGCGGTCGACCATCCAGAGAGCCGTTGCTCTCTGGTTCAAGGCCCGGTCGACCGGTGGCACAACGGTCATAAAGATGACCGTTGGCCTATCGACCGGGCGGTCGACCGGGCGATCATTTCTGACCTTTCCTGGCTGCCAACGGGCAGAATTGTTTGGGGTTATAAATACCCCACATTTGAGTTGGTTTTAGTTAAGTTTTTCAAGAGCAAAAATGCTCATCTTCTTAAGTGTTTTGCTACAAATTTTAAAAGAGTTTTTGGGTTTAAAAGATCATTCTTTATTTATTTTAAATTGTTAGAATTTCAAAGAAAATAGAGTCTTTTGGGAATTAGTTTTTGATCTAAATTTCTATATCTATTTGGAGATTTTCCCAAGTATTTTTCTTTGTTCCAAACACTTTATTTTCTCGCACTTCAGCTATCATATCTATCCTATCTATAGGATCTTGTTTAGTGAGAAAATTGGTTTGTGGTTTGTTGAAACCACCAAGTGTTGTAAACCCTTATCTTTGCTTGGCTTTGTGCCTTTCCCTCTAAGTATAGAGGAGGTTGTGTAATTAGGTTGTTGGTATCCCTCTAAGTATAGAGGTGATTAAGTTTGTTGGTATCCCTCCAGTTAGAGGTTGATCTTGTGTTGGCTTTGTGTCTAGCTCGTGTGTAGAGGTTGTTGGTATTTGAGAGAGGAGTTGTGTACTCCAAAGTTGTATTACCTAAATCCTCAGTAGAGGTTCCCTACGTGGGAAGTCCTATGTGGACGCTATAGTAAAAATCTTTCTATGTGAAGGCGGGGACGTAGAGCTGGGTGCTCGAACCTCGAAACATATCTTTGTGTTTGCATTTGATCCACTATCTCTCTCTCTTATATTGTGCCTTGCATCATTTCATATTGTTCATTCATACTTATATGCTTGGTATTGTTTGTGTGTGTGTGCGCGCGCGCGCCCATACCTGTGTTCAACCAAGAGCGCTTCAAATAGCACCTCAACTTTTATTTAGAGGAATTTAGAGGAGATAGTCCAGAGCCCTTCACCGAGAATTTGGCTACACTCTTTGGTTACACTAAGTGTGTTGCAATTTATTTTTAATTTCGTATTATTTGTCATTAGATTAGCCATACACCTATTCACCCCTTTAGGTTTACTTCAAGAGAAAGGAAGATCTTAGAGCTCAGGCTTAGGGTTTCCTTTAGATCCTCTTTTCATTCCGAATTTTCTTGTATTATTTTGTTTTTTTTATTTGGAGAAGAAGATTGTTGAAGAAGCAGAAGAGCTTTATAACTGGTCGGTGACATCCAATAAAATATGGTTATTTATTCTTTTTACTCTTCTTGCTTTTCAATTCAATTTAGTTTTTTTTGCTTTAGCTTATTTATTTTTCTTCTTTTAATTTTGATGCAACTTTTCTCATTCATAATAAAAATAAAAACATGTGTAACTAATTAAACTTATAATTTGTTATTCTCTCGATCAACCTAAGTTTAGTTTAAAAGATTAACTGATTGAAATCTATGCTTATTAGAAACCTAGGATTAAATTAGTGTTCTTGAAGATAAATAAATAATTAGGTTTAACTAATTTAGGGTTGCACATCTTAATGGTTATTCATAGTTCATATTTAAATACTTTGATAGAATCATGTTAAAATTAAAAAAGACTTTTCTTATGCTATGCTTAGAAATTAGGATTAACTATAGTTTAATTTTAATTAGTGCACACTAATTAGGGTTTATAATATTTTTACTCATCTTGCTTGATTCTCAATCAAAACCATGGGGAAGATAATTCTTCGGGGATTCAATATGATGTTCACTCTTTTAGACTAATACTTTGGTTGTGGTAGATGTTAGTGGACTATAATTCCTTTTGCTTAATTAAATCTTTTCTTACAATTAATATCTCTTTTTTCCTAGCTAACTGTTAGAGAAATCATTCTGAAAAGCTTCCATCGCATCCTTCCATGTGGATCGACCTGTCTAGCCCTTGCTACGTGATTATATTGAGAAGAGACTAAGAACATTCTAACTCTAACTCTTTGCTTTATTTCCATTACATTGTCCCTTCTCAATCGATAACCTTCACTAGAGAAGTTTTTTAGACATATAGCTTGCTGCAAAGAAGCATATGTCAGAAGAAGAGTTGAGGGTCCAAGCCCTGGCTGAGGTTGAGGAGGCACGCAAAAAGGGATATTCAATACCTCAAGGACTAAATAAAATCTCTCGCTGAGTGAGAATAACTTTTTGTCTTTTTCTATTTTGTAACACTACACCTTATTGAATAAGAGAGTATTTGTATCACTTTCACAATTTTGATATGAATAATAAAAGTGACAATTTTGTCTTCATCTTGTCTTTATTTTCTTTTTGTGTATGAAAATCAGACAAATGAAAGTGATTGAATTTGATTGCTAAAGGTGACGATTAACATAGCAACTCAAAGTTTACTAATTCTATTAAGGAATTTGAAAAGGTAACTGTCAGAGATATGATGTTTAACTTGACAGGAGTTGAATTCATGATTTGAGCAAATTTTTGTGACATGCTATCCTATTGATGAGAATAACAAGTGAAGTTTGATCCACTGGGGATTTATGAAAAAAAATTGCCTTTCAGTAGTGTAATGTTAATATGATGGGTTTTTGGATTTATAATTGGAAGCAAATTGAATTGTCAAAGGTGTGACATTAACCTAACAAGGATATATATGCTAGAGGTAAGATATTAACTTAGCATCAACAAGATCTCAT
This sequence comes from Agave tequilana, assembly GCA_038442645.1. NCBI lineage: Eukaryota > Viridiplantae > Streptophyta > Magnoliopsida > Asparagales > Asparagaceae > Agave > Agave tequilana. Next base: position 37,848 of record JAVJIF010028757.1, on the reverse strand, counting down.
TTACATTGAGAAAACTGAGAAAATTACTGTCTTAGGTTTAGTATTAACTTAACGGCAAGACGAATGCTAGGGTGTGATATTAACTTATCATTTGACCTCTCGAATTTGATAAGAAAGCTCGAGGCAAGATCATTGTCATAGGTGTAGTATCTAACTTAGCAATGATATGGATGCTAGAGGTATGATATTTAACTTAGCATCAAACCTCTCATTTCCATTAGGGAAATCAAGAGAATCACTGCCATAGGTATAATATTAACTTAACAGGAATTATATTGCAATATGAGTAATTTTGGTTAGAGGTGTAGTATTTAACTTGACTGAGAATTTTGTGATTTGAGCTATTTAGTGAACTCATCATTCTATTGAGGAGAATTGACAAGTTAAAATTTTATCCGTTGGAAAAATTGAGAAAAATCACTATTAGAGGTATAATGTTAACCTAATAGTGATTTACATTGTAATATAAGCAATCTTGGTCAGAGGTGTGGTATTTAACTTGATCGACAAAATTTGTGATTTGAACAATTTTTGTAGTCTCATCATTCTATTAAAGAGAATTGACAAGTTGAAATTTTTATCCGTTGGGGATATTTAAGAATATCACTGTTAGAGGTATAATGTTAACCTAACAGCGGGGTATGCCAGAGGTATAATGTTAAAATGACAGGTTCGATTTGTGATTATTTCGCTGGGAAAACAATTACAGCTTTTGTGGTCTTATTATTCCATGGACAGGAATTCGTAAGAGATTTTGGAGAAGAAGGCGGGATCAGATCCCTCAGGAGTTTTAGCAAACCCTTAGCTATTAACAGATTTGGCATGCCTTTACCAACTACCGTTTGCGTAGGGCTAGCCATGCTATTCCCCCTGATTGAGGCCGACCTGCACACAAAATATGAAATTAGAGAACTTAAGAAAAGAAATGTGCAAGTGCTCAATTCTTCCGCTATAGCAAGTGGCTATGCGGGTCGTGATCCACAAGGAGGATTTGCGATGGAAGCTTTACAGTTTTTATTGAAATCGTTATGAATATAAGCGAAAGTTCTTCTCTGTTTTAAAGTTAAGAAAAAGAAAAAGAAAGTTATAGTTAAAGTTAGAAGAATATGAAAGATGAAGAGGGTGGAAAAATCAGAAAACGGCGAAAGAAAGCGACAAGGAGGTGAAAAGGATGATTTAGAAGAGGTATTGTGTTTTAATTTACAGAAATGAAAGAAAAGAAATAAAAACAATTGCTTACCTTCTTTTCGTCAAAAGCTTACCTTGAGTCTTCAGCGACAATTTTACCTTGAAGTGGAGGCATTCAGCGCATAGCCCATAAGATTTGAGTATTGGTCTTCGTCCACATTACATCATCAAGACTACTTCAAGAATGAAATGATACAGAGAGAGACTCTATTCCATCGTCATGAGCTATCGGTGGCACTCGCAATGGCAAGGCTCTTTCGATGCTTTTAGACTCACTTGGAAGACGATTGTACGAAAAAGAAAAGTAAAATAGAAAAGAAGAAGAAGGAGAAGACTAAAAAGAAGTACAAACACAAAAAGAACATCGATTCGATTTCATTACAATCAAAGAAAATAAATAAGTCTTATACCGGTGTCACTCCAGCTCAAGCTTCAGTCTTGTTCTTCGATGAAAGTCGATCTCCTCTGAATTACATAAATGAAAACTAAAATTACATAAAAAGAAAGGCTAAAAACCTAAACCTAGAAATGAAAAACTTGGCTAAGTCCTATCTCTGCATGGTCCTCCTCTTTTGCCTTTGAGTGCAGGTATTTATAGGAGAAATGGAGAGGGTAGAGGTGGATATTCAGTTCTGATCTGCAGTTTGTTGGCGTGTTGATTGCTGAATATCACTTAACAACTGACAGAATTAGAAATAATGATCAACATAAGAGTTGTAGCTCTGTCAGTCTGTTTTTTGGATCATCTTGAATCATCAGAATTGAGATTCTGTAGCAAAAGTTATGATTCGAATACTAAAATGTATCCAGTCAGAATCTGAATCAAACTTGCTTGATCTTTGCTTCAACCGATCGATTCTGAGAGGATTCTTCTCAACCAGTTTTCAACTTCTTGATTTTGCTCTGATTTACTGAGTGTGAATTAATTCTGATTTAATTCAGAATTTTGGTGGGCTTTGGGCTCATTTCTCTTCATCTCCTTAAAGAATGGGCCTACAAATAAATTAAGCAATTAATTAGGACAATACAGGCTTTTATTCTAAAATAAGTATGGAAATATGATATTAAATATGCAACATTAGCGACCAATCACACCCCCATACCTATCTTTTGCTCGTCCTCGAGCAAAACAACTAAACTATACTAAGGATTATTAGACCACTTTCGCAGGTCGCGCGATTGCACTGAGCATGTGCAACAAGCCGTTAAACCTCTAGGTTCCCCCTAGAGGACGAGTTTTGTCTCGTGAGGGTTTTCAGCGGATTGCACCCACAAAATCCTTAAAGAAAGGGAAATAAAGAGTTAGTATTTTCGAAAAGCATTTTGAAAGAGAAAAATATTGAAATATGATTGTAAGATCTAAGCAATCTATAAGTTATAGGAAAATCGAATCTTTCATTCCTAAACTTAGTCTCTATTCAAAAATTTGTTATCAATCAAAGTAAGGAGTCAAATTGTACTTCTCATCTAGTCTATTACTTTACCCTAAGTCATATGCACCTTGTGACTGTGAAAATTTTGACTAAGGGTTCATTAACTCTAACTCTTATGCCTTATTTATTTATATATATACTTTTTTTTTGTGGTATTATTCCTTAGTTCTATTAGGCTTTCTAATCTGCCCATGTAACGAGCCTCTAATCGATGACTCCCAAACCAAACGGTCTTAGGGCACCAGGTGAGAAGACACCCCTAGGACTTAAGGACTCGAGCAGATAAGGCCACAAAACTAAGGATTTTATTATATGAACCTCTTTTAGGCATGAATACTCATGCTTTATTAGGCACAGATACCCAGCTTAATCAGAGGATCTAATCATCTTTCGCATAAATACTAAGGCTTGCTTAGGCCAAAGCACCTAGCTAATCAATAATTAGACTTATTCATTTTTTTTTTCAAACTTATCTAATTATCTTTCGCATAAATACTAAGGCTTGCTTAGGCCAAAGCACCTAGCTAATCAATAATTAGACTTATTTATTTTTATATATATATATATATATTTTATAAGGCATAAGAATCTTTGTTTTTGAACCCTAAGTGTGTAAGTGTATGAAGTATGCATATTTCATCAAGGTAAAGATCAAGACTAAATTACTTTGACAAATTATCTTCCTAACCCTAAAAATCAAACAAATAATCTTATTTTGACCAAGTATAAGAAATCCTAATTTGGATTTTCCTATTCCTTAAAATTAACTTAATTTCTTACAAAAATAAGTCAAAATATTGTTTCTATTTTTCAAAAAGTTTTTAAAAGTAAAGAAAAATGTCAAATTTTTTTATTTTATTTTTTTAAAGAAAAAGGAAAGTTATGTTAGACCTTCCCCCACACCCATCTCATGCATTGTCCTCAATGTATGAATTAATGCATAGATGCATGAAAAAGAAGAAAGGGAAGGAAAAGGTTACCTTAAGGTGGTGGTTCCGGTGGTGGTCTGATTGGTCCACGAAACGTGGCCCAATCAACTTTTCTTGGGTCTCGGAGGAACCCACCAGCACTATCTTTAATATGACCCACTAAAAAGATAAATCCATTAAGGATTTTTATTAAATATTTGACCCCATCTAATTTCCATATTCCATAACTAATTTCGGAGTCAAATTTGTCAACCACCTCGTCCCAGAATGGTGTATGAATTGATAGAACGGTTGACTTGGACTCGGGAAGGACAGGAACTAATACCGACTCAGGAAGGTGACTTAAGTCAAGTAAAGGTTCAGGAGTCGAAATAGGTTCAGAAATTGGGTCCAAGTCAAGAAATTGAAACTCCAGTCCACATGTATTTTCCAACAATGGAATGTGACCTAATGTGGGTGATTCCAGTTCAGAAATGATAGGTGGAGGAATCAAAACTGACTCTAGAATATTATTCAAGTTTGGTAATAAAACAGGAGTCAATATTGATTCAGAAAGTTGAACTGGATCACATATGTGAGAATCTAGGTCACATATCTCATTGAGTTCAATATCAAAAAATGGAGAACTTGCCAATTTATCCATGGGATTTTCAAAATTGTAAAGTTGGTCAAGTTCAACATGATCCTCAAAGATGGGTGATTCAATTTCTTTATGAATTGGTACAGGATCCAATGTTGACTCCGGGAAAAGATCGAAGTCAGGTGAAGGTACCGGAGTCATAATCGAATCAGGAAATGGAATTGAATCACTAAGTTGGGGTTCAGGATCATAATCATTTTCAAGTTCTATTTCAGGGAAAGAAAAACTAGCCAAACTATCAATATCATGTAGAGTTTGGGTAAGTTCACATGGTTGTTCTGAAATAGAATCTAGATTTCTAAAACAACATGACTCTTTGGCTCTAACAGAATGGTAAGTGACATCAGGACGGTGGGAACGTAGAGATTCGACCATCATATCTATGTCACGATTTCTAGCATTTTGAGCATGAGTCATGGCTTCTAGCATCTTTTCATAATTGATGGGTTCATTGTTTTGATGAAAAGATGAAGAGTTGTCTTGGAAGTGGTATTGAAATTGTGAGTCCATCAGATTTTGGGATTTGTGTTTGGACTCACGCATACTCCGTTCCAAAATTCATGGTTTCCTATTTTGGACGGGTGGAACTGAGTATGAATCTTGAACATAATGTGGACTGGGGGGAGAAGGAGGGCAAGGTGGTTGGAAATTATGCTCAGGGGAGGTGAATCCCCACTGACTCGGTGAAGAGTTGAAATCATTATGGAAATTATAGTTATTAGATGGGGGGTATGGGTCATATTGATTCGGATAAGACCAATCCGGCACACTAGGTTGGTCAAAGTTATGATATGCCGGGTTGGTAATATCCGAAAATGAAGCCGGTGTGTAATATGGATTATTATTGTAGTTGAAAAAATTATTATTATAGTCCATATCACACAATAGAATACAAACAAAGAAAAACAAACAAATAAACAAACAAAAAAGAAAAAATTCTAGCCTAAGTTAGGGTAGACTTAGGACCTAGACGACTCCTAACTGGTTAGACTGTCCACGGGAGGTCTAATGTAGACTTTAACCACAAGCTAATCAGCCAGGTCAGGGCAAGGTTGGTGGGAGGTTTTCCGTCAAAGACGTTCCTTAATTAAATAACCACCAACCTTCGGGCTTTCGGCCCTCAATCCCTTTCCTAGACACTGATTTTGCAGGAGTTAGATTCCAACATTTTTCCCCCTTAGGATAATCTCCTAAATGAGTCCGAGATGTCCCTAGGGCCAACGTCTACTTTTTATTAAATTAGGCTTGGGTTAGTGAGTGCTTGGGAAAATGATTTGCGGGCTAAGGAAAGGGTGATAAAATCCCCACCTTATCTTATTTACGGGTATGCCCTTAAAATTGAATTGTGCAAGTGTACAAGAAATATAACTAGGATACACTCAAAGCATGAAAATCAAGCAAGAGTTGATTCCTAGTCTACATGCAATGCAAAACGTACCTTGCCTCCAGCACTCTTTAACAGTAAAAGTAAATGAATTGAAAAGACACGTGCCTAGAAATGCAAATGTCTAATCAACTTTTAACGATTACAACCAATTTTTTACTGTTGACTTTATTAAGCAGGTATAGGGTGAATATTACAGGGAATTAAGTAATGCAGCAGAAGTATTTTGCAGAATCAGAGACCCTGCAGAAAAATGATCAGTAGTGCACTCCTTATTGCCGCAAATTTGCGGCAAAAGCCAGGATTTTGCGGCAATTCGGAGGGATCCTGGTCTCTACTTTCGAGAGCAGAGGCCCAGGTCCACTTATATGCCACTGCAATGCAAAGTTCCTGTTTTCTTCAACCTATAACCTGCAACAGAGAAGAAAATTCGTTTAGTTCTCAAAAATTTGCAATAAAAATTCAGATTTCAATAAAAACCGTTTTACCCTCCCCGGCAACGGCGCCAAAATTTGATTGAGGCCGACCTGCACACAAAATATGAAATTAGAGAACTTAAGAAAAGAAATGTGCAAGTGCTCAATTCTTCCGCTATAGCAAGTGGCTATGCAGGTCGTGATCCACAAGGAGGATTTGCGATGGAAGCTTTACAGTTTTTATTGAAATCGTTATGAATATAAGCGAAAGTTCTTCTCTGTTTTTAAAGTTAAGAAAAAGAAAAAGAAAGTTATAGTTAAAGTTAGAAGAATATGAAAGATGAAGAGGGTGGAAAAATCAGAAAACAGCGAAAGAAAGCGACAAGGAGGTGGAAAGGATGATTTAGAAGAGGTATTGTGTTTTAATTTACAGAAATGAAAGAAAAGAAATAAAAATAATTACTTACCTTCTTTTCGTCAAAAGCTTACCTTGAGTCTTCAGCGACGATTTTACCTTGAAGTGGAGGCATTCAGCGCATAGCCCATAAGATTTGAGTATTGGTCTTCGTCCACATTACATCATCATGACTACTTCAAGAATGAAATGATATAGAGAGAGACTCTATTCCATCGTCATGAGCTATCGATGGCACTCGCAATGGCAAGGCTCTTTCGATGCTTTTAGACTCACTTGGAAGACGATTGTACGAAAAAGAAAAGTAAAATAGAAAAGAAGAAAAAGGAGAAGACTAAAAAGAAGTACAAACACAAAAAGAACATCGATTCGATTTCATTACAATCAAAGAAAAGAAATAAGTCTTATACCGGTGTCACTCCAGCTCAAGCTTCAGTCTTGTTCTTCGATGAAAGTCGATCTCCTCTAAATTACATAAATGAAAACTAAAATTACATAAAAAGAAAGGCTAAAAACCTAAACCTAGAAATGAAAAACTTGGCTAAGTCCTATCTCTGCATGGTCCTCCTCTTTTGCCTTTGAGTGCAGGTATTTATAGGAGAAATGGAGAGGGTAGAGGTGGATATTCAGTTCTGATCTGCAGTTTGTTGGCGTGTTGATTGCTGAATATCACTTAACAACTGATAGAATTAGAAATAATGATCAACATAAGAGTTGTAGCTCTGTCAGTCTGTTTTCTGGATCATCTTGAATCATCAGAATTGAGATTCTGTAGCAAAAGTTATGATTCGAATACTAAAATGTATCCAGTCAGAATCTGAATCAAACTTGCTTGATCTTTGCTTCAACCGATCGATTCTGAGAGGATTCTTCTCAACCAGTTTTCAACTTCTTGATTTTGCTCTGATTTACTGAGTGTGAATTAATTCTGATTTAATTCAGAATTTTGGTGGGCTTTGGGCTCATTTCTCTTCATCTCCTTAAAGAATGGGCCTGCAAATAAATTAAGCAATTAATTAGGACAATACAGGCTTTTATTCTAAAATAAGTATGGAAATATGATATTAAATATGCAACATTAGCGACCAATCACCCCCTAACATGATGAGTTGTTGAGGATTTTTCATTGGACTTAAGTGCCAATTATTTCCCCTATCCTTTAGCCATCGTAGGCATTGGATAAGCGTAGTATACCTTCAGGGTTTTCACTGCACAAAAGAGTTAGGGAACTGATATGAATTTCGTTGGGTGTTGTCCGGGGAATAACTTTCCTTGTGGAGTCTTGTTTGATCCTCATTTGATTGCCACACTTTGATATGAATGTGGAAACAATGAAAAGGTTTTGAAAAGATGTGTCACGAACCTTCTTCAATGAGTTTGGCTTGATAAGCCATCAGATAAACTCATTTGATCCTCCATCTAATTGGTCAGATCCTTTATCATTGAGTCGAACTTTGATCAATTCAACGGAGCTGGGAGGTATGCCACCATTACAGATGGAAAAGCCAGGCTAGATAAGCCATCCTTCTATCATATAGAATAGTGCCCAAAGCTGTTACTTAGGCATGCTTGATTTCAAAATATGACCTATATTCTAAGTTGAAGATAGCTGCATGTTTATATACTATAGAAGAGTGACAAGGCTAAAAAATTGATACTTTGCCTTTTTCTTTTCTTTAATGTTTACATCATGCATCATAATGTCACTATTGTTTAGTCGACTCGGCTCGATCGACCATGTTGTGATCCAGTGAGGAAAGAAGCTCTTCTTTGGCGCTCTTTCAAACATCTTGGATCTCAAATCCTAATTCAACTAATTGATAGGGTGAAGCTTTGATCAGAGGTGTAGAGTTAACTTGATCATGAGAAAAGTGACAAGGCTAAAATGAAGCTTCTTACTTTGTCTCTTCAATATTAACATTATGCATCATGATGTCAATAATTTTTGGTCGGCTGCATCAATCGACCATGATGTGATCCGCTGAAGAAAGAAGCTCTTCTTTGGTGCTCTTTCGAACATCTTTGATTTCAAACCCTATTTCATCTAACTAATAGGGTAAGGCTTCGATTAGAGGTGTAGTGTTAACATTGTCACGCCCTGCTTCCAAAACTACGGAAGATGGGTACGTGACGATGGCAAGCAGATACTCTATTTCATCTGATTGATAGGGTAAGGCTTCGATTAGAGGTGTAGTGTTTACATTGTTACGCCCTGCTTCCCAAAATACGGAATACGGGTACGTGACGATGGTCAGCAGATACTCACGAAGAGGGAAATCTCTCCTGTGAATACCTTACACTGCAGTAAATGAGCCAAATTCTCACACACATATACAAAAAGACAACCAGAAATTTCATTTCACATAAACGACATACATCTACAAAAATTTTGTGTGGATACAAGATTTGAAGCATAACAATGCAGAAATAAAAGAAGATATAATTTTGGCATCGGGACATCATAACAAGACAAAATGCCAAAATATATGAAGTAAGAAACGTCGGACTCACGCCTGGTAATCTTTCTTGGTTCCTTCGTCGGACTCCTCAAGTTTTGATGCTGAAAAATAAAGGTCCGCCAGAAGCGGACTAGCAAGTGCACACACAAGAACAAGAAACAATAAAATGGAAATTTGAAAGTAAGGGCAATATAAATAAAGCACTGGAATGAATGACTAAAAAAATTTGACGGCAGTATAAATTGACATGTAAGATACCAGCGAGAGTAACAGAACACTAGATCATATAAAATAAGGTCATGTATGCATACTATAACATGTATATAATGAGCATGAAGTACTCTGGATGAGTAATATCATGTATCATAATCATCAGGTCATAAGAACACAAGATCACAAGTTAAGAACGATATGGCAAGTCCAGGAACATCATGTAGTCCATGTCACAAATGATAATTCTAAGTCTAATATGTTTTATTACCCTAACTAATACAACCATCATGTGTCCCATCCCACAGGACAACTACATATCAAACAAGTGATGTTTTAGTGGATCCTGATAGCAGGGAGAAACAGTTCACTGTACTCAGGTATCATGTAACATGTAATAACAAGAGCGCGCATAAATAACAAGATGCATATGGCATCCAAACCCATAAGGGGTCACCCTCCAAGCACACCTCCCTAGATTTTTCCTACTACAGTCTCCCCCAGTAACCCCGCCTTGGTTAATTTTATTAATCAATATAAGTGCACGATAATGTGTGACTCAACGTAACAGGATTAGGGATCAGTATCAAAAGTATCAATGTCAAATAATGATTACAATATATATTAAAATTTCAGGAAAATAGAACACAGTGATAACATTGAGTGACAAATGCATAATAGTATAGGTGATGCTAGTGTATTAGGATGTAAACATAATCATAAAATACTAATCATGACATAGGATGGCGTCAACTTACTTGTATAATATTTTCTAATTTATAGTTATACTTGAATGCTCATTTATGTAGCAAACATCATATGCATGTATGTCTTACAACACACATGATCAGGGAAGAATATTAAAATCGAGATCGGAAAGAAATTTATAAACTATCAAAGGAACACAAAGGGGAGAGAGTTTGTGTACTTGCCTGATGTTGTTGGAATCTGAATTCTCGTAACCGCAACCGGCTTTGGGTAAAATTCGCGGCCTAAATATTATGTGAATTAATTAGAGACTTGACATGTTATTTATTCAGTGATAGGTTGAAAGAGCATATAATTTTTACTATTTATTATAATTTTGGATGGTTAATATTTACAAATAATTCAATTTCTGAATTTATAGCAACTATTTAAAAATATAATTTCATGATAAAATATATGCATTAACTAATAAATTGATGTATAATATTTACATATTACTGAATTATGAATTTTATATTTTTTTGTGATATTTAGAAATTTATCGGCCATTTTTAAATAAATTATAATTAAATAATAATTATAAAGAATATTTACTTTCATGTTATTCTAAGTAATATTACACTCAAACTAATTTTACGGAGTCCTAAATTTAATTTGTGATTTTCATTTTATTTTCTAGAATTTTTTTTCAATTTTCTGGAACTTTTTGAATTAAAATAAACCTAAAAATCAATAAAAATCAATAGAAATCAATAAAAAGCTTAACGGGTCTGTTTTCTACAGTAATGGGTCTGCTACAGTAATTGGTTTAGGTCTGAATTTGCTATAGTAAAATGCTACAGTAATTTTTCTATATATTTTATTTATTTATTTTTTTACCTTTTCCTTTTTCTTTTTCTTTTCCATTCTTTCTTTTTCTCTTTCTTTTTCTCTTTCTCTTTCTCTTTTCGTTTTTTTAAATGAGGTCGGGTTAGGGTCTGTAAACAGACCCGAACTCGGGTCCGTATTAGCACAGACCCGGACTGGGTCTGTGCCCAGTACAGACCCAGTCGGGTCTGGCCCGACCAGGAAAGGCTGGGCCTGGCCTGGCTCGACCAGACCCAGGTCGGGTCTGGCTCAGGCCATACCCGCCCTAGTCCTCATTGATGTTGTACACAGTGCAGTGCACAACATAGTCATTTTTTCAATTGAAAATAAAATTTTAAAAATAAATTTAAAATAATGATAATTAGGAAGCATATCCTAGGTGTTCTACAAATTTTATTATGATTTTAGCATACGTTTTACACGGTGAAATTAAAGCTAACATGTAACATGTACTACTTGTTCTGTGAAATGCCACAACGAGTTAAATTCTATGAAAAAGCAAAATAAAATATCTAGAATGCTTCCCTTTAGTCTGAATCTTTTTTCCCTAATCCAGCACTTCAGAATCTTACTAAGTTTGGAAGAGAAAGAGTGAGTGTAGTGAAAAGGGAGAGAAGTTTAGATTTTGCAAGTGAGTTGAGATGGTGAGATATGCTTTTTTATAGGCAACACACACCCCTAAGCCACCCCTGAGAGTTAGGCTACATAGAAGGAGTAGTGGGTTCAGCTTGAGTGAGTGGGAATGAGAGGGAGAAAGTGTAAGGGAAGTTAGAGAGAGTGGGGGAAGTTGGAGAAGATGGAAGGAGTTAAAGGGAGGCTTAAATATTTAGGCTTGGGTTTTTAGAGCACATGCCAAAGTGGTATAGTGGTGGGATCTTGTGGGCTTGAGTAAGGAGGTCAGGGGTTCAAAACATAGAAGAATTATTATGGGCGTTTATTTTTTTTAATATTTTTATTTTTATTTTATTTTCATTTTTGCCTTTTCTTAACTCAATTAAATTCCTATTTAAGTCAAAAAAATTTCTAAAAAATTTTAAAATAGTAAATTTTATTTTAAACATTATTTAGAAATTGGATTCATGAAATTCACCCCCAATTGCAAATTAAAAATCCAGAAGTCATATAGCAACATGAATTTCGAGAAATTTCAATTAATTTCGAAATTTTTGAAAAAATCAAGAAAAATCTGAAATATTAGAAAGTTTTATTAGGGTTAAAGTAGACTTAGTTTAGACTACCAGAACATGTATTTATACTATACCAACCACCAGTATAAAATACCTTGTGTGATATGGCTTATAATAACAATTTTCTAATTTTAATGGTAATCCATATTACACACCAACCTCTTTTTCGGATATTACCAACCCGGCATATATAACTTTAACTAATATAGTGTGCCGATTGGTCTTATCCGAATCAATATAATCCATGCCCCCAATCTTATATCCATAGTTTTCAAAATAATTTCAACTCTTCACGGAGTCAATGGGGATTCACCTCCCCCGAGTCCAATTTTCAACCAACTTTTCCTCCTTATCCACCTTGTCCATAACATTTCCAAGATTCATACTTAGTTTCACCAGTCCAAAATAGAAAATCATCAATTTTGGAAATGAGTATGCGTGAGTCCAAACAACAATCACAAAATCTGATGGACTCACAATTTCACCACCAATTCGAAAACAACACTTCATCTTTTCAAGACCAATCGCAATAAAACGATGAACCAATCAACTATGAAAAGATGCTTGAAGCCATGACTCAGGCTCAAAACGCTCGTAATCATAACATAGATATGATGGTCCAAACTCTACGTTCTCACCGTTTGGCCAGTACTGATGTCGCTAACCATTCTGTTAGAGCCAAAGAGTCATGTTGTTTTGGAAAACAAGGTTCCATTTTAGCACAATCATTTGAACTTAGCCAAACTCTAAATTTTGAAAATGACATTGACAGTTTGATAAGTTATCCCTTTCTTGAAATTGAACTTTAGAATGAATATGATCATGAACCTCAACTTAGTGATTCAATTCTACTTCCTGATTCAATTATGACTCCGCTGTCTTCAGCTGATTTCAATCTTTTTCTCGAGTCAACATTGGATCCTATATCAATTCATAATGAAATGGAATCGCCCATCATTGATGATAATCATATTGAACTTGACCAATTTCATACTTTTGAAAGTCCCATTGACAAATTGGCAAGTTCTCATTCTTATGAAATTGAACTCAATGAGAAATGTAACCTAGATTCTCAATTTTGTGATTCAGTTCAAATTCTCGAATCAATATTGACTCATGTTTTGTTACCCGACTTGAGTAATATTTAGAGTCAGTTTTGATTCCCACACCTGTCATTATTGAACTTGAATCACCAAATTAAGTCACATTCTATTATGAGAAAATGAATGTGGACTTGAGTTTCAACTTCTTGATTTGGACCCACATCCTGAACCAGTCTCGACTCCTGAACCTTTACTTGACTTAAGTCATTTTTCTGAGTCGGTTTTAGTTCCCATCCTTTCTAAGTCCAAGTCAATCATTCCATCTTTTCACACTCCATTTTAGGACAAGGCGGTTGACAAAATTGACTCCGAAATTAATTATGAAATTTGAAAATTAGATGGAATTAAATTTTTTAATAAAAATCGTTCATATATACATCATTTTAGTGGGTTATATAAGAGAGATTTCTGATGGGTTCCTCCGAACTCCACGAAAATTCGATTGGGCCGCATTTCGTGGACCAATCAGACCACCACCGGAACCACCACCTTAAGGTAATATTTTTTCTTCTCTTTCTTCTTTTTCATGCATCTATGCATTAATTCATACATTAAGGAAAATGCATGAGATAGGTGTGAGGGAGGGTCTAACATAACTTAGGTTTTCCTTTTATTAAAAAAAATTTATTTACATTTTCTTTACTTTTAAAAACTTTTTGAAAATAGAAGCAACATTTTGACATATTTTTGTAAGAAATTAAGTCAAATTTAAGGAATAGGAAAATCATAATTAGGATTTCTTATACTTAGTCAAAATAAGATTATTTGTTTGATTTTTAAGGATAGGAAGAAAGTTTGTGAAAGTAATTTAGTCTTGATCTTTACCTTGAAGAAATATGCACACCTTATACATTTACACTTACACACTTAGGGTTCAAAAACAAAGATTCTTATGCCTTATGAAAAAAAGAAAAAAAAGAAAAAATATATCTATGAAAGATGAACAAATCTAATTATTGATTAGCTAGGTGCTTTGGCCTAAGGAATCCTTGGCATTTATACGAAAGATGATTAGATAAGTTTGAGAGAAAAAAAATCCTCTGATTAAGCTGGGTATTTGTGCCTAATAAAGCATAAGTATTCTTGCCTAAAAGTGGTTCATATAATAAAATCCTTAATTTTGTGGCCTTGTTTGCTTGAGTCCTTAAGTCCTTGGGGTGTTTTCTCGCTCGGTGCCCTAAGACCGTTTGGTTTGGGAGTCATCGATTAAAAGCTCGTTACATGGGCAGATTAGAAAGCCTAATAGAACTAAGGAATAATACCACCAATATATATATATATATATATATATATATATATATATATATATATATATATATATAAGGCATAAGAGTTAGAGTTAAAGGACCCTTAGTCAAAATTATATATATATATATATATATATATATATATATATATATATATATATATATATATATATATATATAAGGCATAAGAGTTAGAGTTAAAGGACCCTTAGTCAAAATTATATATATATATATATATATATATATATATATATATATATATATATATATATATATATATATATATATATATATATATATATATAAGGCATAAGAGTTAGAGTTAAAGGACCCTTAGTCAAAATTTTCACGGTCACAAGGTGCATATGACTTAGGGTAAAGTAATAGACTAGATGAGAAGTACAATTTGACCCCTTACTTTGATTGATAATAAATTTTTGAATAGAGACTAAGTTTAGGAATGGAAAAATTCTATTTTCCTATAACTTATAGATTACTTAAATCTTACAATAATATTTCAAATATTTTTCTTCCAAAATGTATTTTTAAAATACTAACATTTTTCTCTTTCTTTACTGATTTTGTGGGTGTAATCCACTGAAAAGCCTCACGAGACAAAACTCGCCCTCTGGGGGAAACCTAGAGGTTTAACGGCTTGTTGCACATGCTCAGTGCAATCGCGTGACTTGCGAAAGTGGTCTAATAATTCTTAGTATAGTTTAGTTGTTTTGCTCGAGGACGAGCAATAGATAGGTATGGGGTGTGATATGTCGCTAATATTGCACATTCATTATCATTTTCTCATACTTATTATAGAATAAATTCTGCTTTTTCCTAAATATTGTTTAATTTATTTACAGGCCCATTCCTAAAGGAGAGGGAAGAGAAATGAGCCCAAAAGCCCATCAAATTCTGATTTAAATCAGATTAATTCGAAGTCCATAAATCAAGACAGATCAGGTCGGTTCAGATCGGTTGAAAATAAGCTAGAACAAATCCCTACAAATCAATCGGTTGAAGCCAAAGATCAAAGGCCATTTCATCAAAATTTCAGACTTAAACTGCAAATCTAGTTGAAGATAAATACAAATCGAGAAGCCGGGGAGTACCACCAACAGGGTGTAGCCACCTGGCCACACCCTGGCCACCGAAACGCGGCCAAAGCTGCATTTTCGCGGCTTTGTTAAAGAGTTAGGGGGAGCGTTTGCTCCCCCTATCTTCATACGCTCTCATAGGTTGGGTTTTGCCTATAAATACTGGGATTTTCAGAGCGTACAAGGGATGACCAAGCAGAGAGTAGAACTTAGGCTAATTTATAGTTTGTAACTTAGATTTTTATTTTCTTTCATGTAATTTTTATTTTCTTTATGTAACTGAGAGGAGAGGATACTTTCATGGAGGAATGAGAGCAAGCTTGTATTGCAGGTGACACCGGTATAAGTGAAAGATCTCTTCTTCCATTGTTATTTGAATTGAATCAAAGTTACTTTTTCTTCTTTACTCTTATTTTTATTTACTCTCCTCTAATGTGTTGCAATCCAAGTGAATCTGATAGCCTCGAGACTGCTTCACCATTGAAAGTGCCCTTGATGGCCTATGGTGATGAACAACCATTCTCTTGCTAGTATAGCTTACCCTTTTATTCTTAGTGTAGATTGGGAAAGGGGAAGATCCTACACACCATGCTTGATTGCCTTCAAAGACAAGGTAAGTCGTAGCTACGAATTCAAGGAATATGAGCAAAAATGGGGTAAGTAACTTTTAATTCTTTCTTTTCTTTTAATTCTGTAGTTTAGAACACCACAATCTACCACTTCTTTTATCATTCTTTTTTCATTTCTTTGTACATATCATTTCTAGTTTTTTCATCTTCTTAATCTACCATCTTCTTCCTAATTCAACTTTAACTCAAATTTTCCTTTTTCTTTTAAAGAACTAAATAAGAACTTTAACCATACTGTGTAGCCTAAAAGAGAACTTACTAAAAAGCTTCTATCGCTAGTCCCTCCTTGTGGATCACGACCCGCAGAGCCACTTGCTATAGCGGTAGAATTGAGTAACTTGCACATCTCTATTCTAAATCTGAAATTCTGTATTCTTATGTGCAGGTAAGACTTCAACCAAGGATTGAGAGGCGAAACCTTGAAGAACAGTGGTATGACATAATTAGGCCCGTTGCTCCTGCACGGATACCTCCCACTGATCTTTCCCCTACCTGGCCGATTAACTCGTGGTCAGATTCTGACAATATACACCCCGTGGACAGTCTAACCAGCTAGGAGTCGTCTAAGTCTAAGTCAATCCTAGCATAGGCTTGTTTTCTTTTTCCTTGTTTGTTTGTTTGTTTCTTTTTTTTGTAAATTATGAAATGTATTTTAACAACAATAATTTTTCAATTCGAATATGAATCCATTCTTGATGCGCCGTCAAAGAATAATTGCCAGACTTGCTCTTCAAAAGATGTTTGTGTCATGTAGACTCCAGCGATCTAATCTGGGTGATCTTCATAAAGTCTGGTTGCTCTTGGATCAGGATGTTCAGCTAAGAACTTTGCCACTGATTGTCCTTTCGTAGCTTTTTGTGGCAAGAATTGCATCTTGTATTGTGAGAGCAACATAGCTCATTTCGCTAATCGACTATTTAGCAATGATGGTTTCATCATAAACAAACTTAAAGGATTAACTTTTGAAATGACGTGAAAAGTCTGGCCTTCCAGGTAGTGTCGCATTTTCTGGATAGCAAAGACAAGAGCTAAACACTCCTTTTCAATCGGGTTGTAAAGATGTTCCCCTCCGATCATTGTTCTAGTTAGGTAGTAGATTGCTTTCTCGTATCCCTGATCATTATTATGGGCTAGTAAGGCTCCCAGAGAATGATTCATAACTCGAAAGTATATCAGGAAGGGACTCCCTAACACTAGAGCTTCGAGGACGGGTGGATATGTGAGGTATTTCTTGTTTTTCTTGAATGCTTCTTGGTAAGTATTATCCCAAATACATGAGACTCCCTTCTTCATCAGCTTGGTGAAGAGTTGGCAATGTCTTGAAAGATTTCATATGAAGATGTAAGCCAGTCATCCTTGCAACCCTCTAAGTTCTGTGAGACTTCTTGGAGGTTGCATCTCCTTGATGGCACGGACTTTCTCTGGGTTGAGATGGATTCCTTTGGAAATCACAAAGAGCCCAAAAACTTTGCCACTGGGTACGCCCAGGAAGGACTTGGTTGGGTTCATCTTCAATTGATGCGCCCATATGATGTTGAATACTCTATTTAGATCTACAATGTGATTATCTATAGCTCTACTCTTTACTGCATTATCGTCCATATAGCATTATACGGTCTTGTGTATATGCTCGAGGAAGATTGTATTCATTGCCCGTTAATATGTCGCCCCTGCGTTCTTCAAGCTGAAGGACATCGTGGTGTAGTAATACACCCCAGCGGCATTTTGAAAGATGTATGCTTTTCATCTTCAGGGTACATCTTGATTTGATTGTATCTCGAAAATCCATCCATGAAGGACATCCTCTCGAAACCGCACGTATTGTTGATTATAATAACCATGATCGAAAAGGGAATTCATCTTTGGGGCAGGCAACATTTAGATCATGAAAGTTGATGCAAATCTGAATTTTCCTATTCTTCTTGGTGACGGGCATGATTAAGCTACCCAGTCAGGGTGCTATTCTTCCCTGATGAAGTCAGAGTCTATGATCTTTTTAACTTCTGATTCAATTGCCTCTATTACTTCTAGATGGAATGGTCATTGTTGTTGCTTAACTTGTTTCACGTCTGGCTTGATGTTGAGGTGATGCATAACCATTTGAGGATCAAGTCCAGGCATGTATTTGTAGCTCCAGGCAAAGACGTCTATGTACTCTTGTATAAGATGTATAAGGTCTTCTTTCTCGGAGAGTGGTAAGCTTTCACTTATGAAGATGGGTTTGAGGTTAACCTAAAGAGCAGAGCTACAGATAATCACATTGCAGATCTGAATAGAGTATTCAACATTATGTGGGCGCATCAATTGAAGATGAACCCAACCAAGTCCTTCCTGGAGGTAGCCAGTGGCAAGGTTTTTGGGCTCTTTGTGACATCCAAAGGAATCCATCTCAACCCAGAGAAAGTCCGTGCCATCCAGGAGATGCAACCTCCAAGAAATCTCACAGAACTCAGAGGGTTGCAAGGATGACTGGCTTACATCCAGAGATTCATATAAAATCTTTTAGGACATTGCCAACCCTTCACAAAGCTGATGAAGAAGGGAGTCTCATGTATTTTGGACAATACTTGCCAAGAAGCATTCAAGAAAAACAAGCAATACCTCACGCATCCACCCATCCTCGAAGCTCTAGTGTTAGGGAGTCCCTTCCAGATATACGTTCGAGTTATGAATCATTCTCTAGGAGCCTTACTAGCCCAGAATAATGATCAGGGATACAAGCAAGCAATCTACTCCCTAACTAAAACCATGATCGGAGGGGAACATCTTTACAACCCCATTGTAAAGGAGTGTCTAGCTCTAGTTTTAGCTGTCCAGAAAATGCGATACTACCTGGTGGGCCAGACTTTTCACGTCATTTCAAAAGTTAATCCTTTAAGTTTGTTTATGATGAAACCATCATTGCTAAACAGTCGGTTAGTGAAATGGGCTATGTTGCTCTCACAATACGAGATGCAATTCCTGCTGCAAAAAGCTATGAAAGGACAATTAGTGGCAGACTTCTTAGCTGAACATCCTGATCCAAGAATAACCAGATTTTATGAAGATCACCCAAATTAGATCACTGAAGTCTACATGACCCAAACAACTTTTGAAGAGCAAGTCTGGCAATTATTCTTCAACCGCACATCAAGGATGGGTCCTGCAGGAAATAATGTAGCTGGAGTGGGGGTAGTGCTCATATCTCTACAAAACTATGTGATCCCTAATGCATTCTCATTAACCGAGTCGTGTTCCAACAATGTTGCAGAATACATCACTTTCTTGATCGGGATGCAATTTGCTGAGAGAATGGAGTCAAAAATTTTGACGCATAGAGTGATTCAAAGCTCATCATCAACTAAGTTTGTGGGGAGTATGAAGTCCGACATGAAAACTTGGTGCCCTATCATATCGTAACCATTAACATGGCACAGAGTTCAAAAGCTTCCATATTGACTATATACCTCGTGAGCAAAATGCACATGCAGATGCATTGGCGTCTCCGCTACTTCATTGGCCTTTCTAACTGGAGCCACAGAGAAAGTACTTGTCTATAGCCACGATTTATACTGCTTAAAATTCGCTTTTGAAGAAACTCAAACTCCAAAGAGGAGACCTTCAAGTCGAAGAGGTTTTGGAGACTTCAACAGGACCGATACTCAGAGATTGGTGATTCCCATTCATTGACTTTGTCTTATATGGCATCTTGCCCAATGACCCCAAGGTGGCAGCCGCTATCAGAAGAAAGGCTTCTCGATTCCACTACAATGCGATTATGTGAAAATTATATCGCTGATTGTATGATGGAATCTTACTCCTCTATCTTTCAAACAAAGAGACATAGGGGGCACTCAAGGAAGCTCATGGCGGTATGTGCGGAGCTCACTAACCCGGACCCAAGCTCGGGGATCGGCTCCGAAGACTTGCTACTATTGCCAAAGATGATCCCTGACGCCATCCTCTATAGTAAGCGATGTCATGCCTATTAGATCCATGGTTACTTTGTCTATCAAGCACCAGGATATCTTCATCTAATGTCTTCTTCATGGCCATTTGAGATGTGGGGAATAGATGTTATCGGACTTAACAACCCTCCAATATCCAAAGGACATTGCTTCATCTTAGCCATAATTAACTACTTCTCTAAGTGAGCAGAAGTCATTCCCCTGAAGGAAGTAAAGACATCAAACTTGCTTAAATTCATCAAGTATCATATACTCTATTGCTTTGGTATACCCCGATGAATTATCAACGACAATGGACCCCAATTCATCAACCAAATATTTTAGAGGTTCTGTAATAATTTCAGGATCCAAAGTGTTTCTTCAACAGCATACTATCTACTGACAATGGTCTTGCAGAAGCCTTTAACAAACTATTAGAATGCTTCTCAAGAAGTTCGTCTCAAAAGCCAATGTGACTCAGATGACAAATTCGGCGAATGCCTCTAGGCCTACCGCACAACTGTGAGAATCCCAACAAAGACTATGCCATTCTCCTTGGTGTACGGAATGAAGCCATACTCCTACTGGAAGTTTAGATTTCATCTCTATATATTGCTTTGACAATAGAGATGACAGACGAGAAGCATTATTTGCGACTCTAGGAGTTAGAAGCTTTGGATGACAAACATCAAGCTCAATAACAAATCGAGCTCTATCAGACTCGGATGTTCAAAGCCTTCAAAAAGAAAGTCAGGGAATGAATTTTCAAGAAAGGCGACCTTATTTTAGCTGTCAAAAGACCCATGATTATGGTACATAAGACGAAAGAAAATTTTCAACTCAAATAGTAAGGACCATTTGTAGTAAAGTCAGTCTACTCAAATAGAGCAAACCACCCTATAACTCTGAACGATGATACGCTCATGATGCCGATCAATGAAAGATTCTCAAAGAAGTACTATCCTTGAAGGGATACTTCGCATGATAAAGTTAACACTACACCTTTGATCGAAGATTCACCTTGATTAGTCAAATGGATTAGGGTTGAGATCCAAGTTGCCTGGGAAAGCGCCAAAGAAAGGCTTCCTCATTCAATGTATCAAATTACGGTTGATCGACGCCGAACCAACCGAACATTGGTGACATTATGACGCATGGTGTTAACATTGAAATAATGACAAAGTTGAAAACTCCAATTTTAGCTCATTTCATGATCAAGTTAACACTATACCGCTGATTAATGATTCACCCTGATCAGTTAGATGGATTCAGATTTAAGATCTAAGATGCTTGAGAGAGAACCAAAGAAAAGCTTCCGCATTTAATGGATCACCTCATGGTCGATCGACACTAAATCGACCAATCATTGGTGACATTATGATGCATGATGTCAACATTGAAGCAATAACAAAGTTGGAAACTTTGATTTTAGCCTTGTCACTCTTCTCATAATCAAGTTAACACTACACCTCTAATCGAAGATTCACCCTGATCAGTCAGACGGATTAGGGTTTGAGATCGAAGATACTTGGGAGAGCGTCAAAGAAAAGCTTCCTCTTTCAATGGATCACATCACAGTCGATCGATGCTGAGCCGACCAAACATTGGTGACATTATGATGCATGATGTCAACATTGAAGTAATGGCAAAGTTAGAAACTATGATTTTAACCTTATCACTCTTCTCACGATCAAGTTAACACTATACTTTTGATTGAAGATTCACCCTGATAAGTCAGACGGATTAGGGTTTGAGATCCAAGATGCTTGAGAGAGCGCTAAAGAAAAGCTTCTTCACTCAATGGTGTGATTAGTCTACAAAACTATACTTTTATATCATATTCCCTACTGATTTATGATAAAAATAACACTTCTCACCCGTATTTTGGTCTATTTTGTAGATAATCAAAAGTTCAAGGGTATAGAGGTAATAAGAGCTTAATTATACCCATTTTGGGTAATTAATCCAGATTTCTTGGAGGCGAAGTTAGAGAGCTTCTAGAAGATGCATTGGATCCCGTATTTGAAGGAATATCTAGAGAAATATGCGTTCAAATATTACAAAACCAGATACATATAGAAGGTATTAGAATCCATATGAACCATGTGACCAAAATTCAGGGCAATCAACCCAAATTTTGTAGCAAAAATGCCGTGGAAATGCGGCATATTTATGGGCCCACGTGTTGATTTTCGACATGTAGCTTCGTCTCGTCTCCAGATCCTTCCTATGCCTATAAATACTATATTTATGGACCTGAGACTGGAGTTCCTAGAGCAATAGCTAGGATTTCTCTCTTTTAGTGAAGGTGTTCTTCGTTTCTTCTTCTTTCCTTTGTATTTTCATTTCCTTTTACATTCATGTATTAAGGAAGAGATGATTTAGAAAGAGGAAGAGAGAGAGATTGATGTAAGAGATAGTGACAATCTATGTAATCTTTCTCCTTTTTTCAATGATTTTTTCTTTAATCTCTAACATGACTAGCTAACTTTTCATTTCATGACTACGAACCACTAATCATCTAACGTCTTATTGATAATCCACATGAATCTAATAGCATCTATAAAGCCTTGCTCTTCTAATAGCCATTGATGGCTTATGATGATGGATTCTAACATCTAACTTGCTAACTTGCTAACCAAGCTAACTCTCACTTATTTCATGCTTGCTTCTAATGATTTTAATTATCTAAGATTTGTATTAGCTTACTCTTTTGTAAGTTTTGAATATGAGAAACCATCTTATGTACCATCCTTTGTATCCTTTGTATTGCTTATTGAAGCCGAGAACTAGTGATGGCCAAGGATCCATGTGAGGCAACTATCACTAAGAGTAGCATGATTGGTGGAGCATTTAGTAGTTAGTTGCCATGAATATTCTTCTCTTTTTATTTTGTTTTCAAACCTTTCTTCAACATAATAATACCAATTTTATTTCATGTTGTTTTCATCTCCTATTTCTTCTATTTCTTCTTTTCTTTTATTTCATTTTTAAAACCATCTTCCAAAACATCTTATTTTTTATTCTCTTATCTTATTTCAATTTTCTTGTTTGCTTCCACCGATTCATAGCCACTTCTTATTTGTTTTTCACATCGTTGTTTATATCACCTTCTCTCCTATCACTTCTAGATTTCTTGTCTTTTCTTTTTCTCATTCTTTAAACAAAGAAGAAATTGTTAACAATCGATGTGAATAAGGACCGTTAATGCTTTTATCGCCTTCCGTCCTAGTGGATTCGACCCGTTGAGTCAATACTATAACGGAAGTATCAAGGGAACATTAACACGCACATAATTTTATTGATTTCATAAAACACACATTTTAGGTGCTTGTTTCCACCTCGATCAAAACTTAGCACCATTGCCGGGGACGGGAATGGTTTAGATTTCATGTTTTTGTTAACATTTTCTTCTCTGTTTTAGTGTGCAGTCAAAAGTTTCAAAACTTTAACATTGTAGAAGCCATAAAATCCTTGCACCTCCCTGCCCTCAAAAGCAGGGAGCTTGATTCAATACATTTGCCATGAAAATACCAAAATAACCGCGGAAACGCAGCACTTTTAGGGTTCCTAGTTCACAATTTTGTGGGGCTCTATTTGCTTGCATATACTTCTGTAATCTGCTACTGGATGTTTGTAATTTGACCTGAAATACTGCAATAATTAAAGAACTAAAATATGGTATTTGGACGCTCTTAAAATGATTTAGACATTTGCATTTAGGCATATGTTAATTCAATTCTAATATACTATATTTTGTTCTGTAGTTGTGATCTGGACTGAGGTGTACATAAGGCATTGCATATAGCATAGGACAAACACATGGGTGATTTACTCGCTTTGTGTATTATTCTTGTCTACATTGTACACTTGCACGAATTGGAGTTAAGGGCATAACCCAATACAAGATATGATGGGGAAGTCATTACCCTTCCTTAACCCAAAAACTACCTCCCTACTCACACAACCCAAGCCCTATTAAAATTGATACATTGGCCCCTAGGGAAATCTCAGACTCATTAAGAGATTAATTAAGGGTGAAAATTGTTTAAATCATACTCTTGTGAAATCAGTATTTAAGGTTGGGGATCAAAAGATTACGCCTCGAAGATACCGTGGTTTGGCGTAATTAAAGCCTGTTGCTCACGCACGGATACCTCCCACCGTATTTTGCCCCTATCTGGCCGATTAGCTTGTGGTCAGATTCATAGAACAATCTCCCCCGGGTAATTGCCCAGTTAGGAGTCGTCTAGGACTAGGTGTTTAGGTCAACCTTAGTATAGGATTGGTTTTGCTTTTTCTTATCTTTTTATTTGTTGTTGTTTTTCTTTTTTGTTTGTGATTGTTGTGAAATGAAATTCAACAACAATATTTTTTTCAATTCTAATATGAATTCATACTTCACATCAACCTCATTGTTGAATAACTCTAACCAGGTTTTTTATAACATGAACCAATCAAATAAGCCAGATTGATTTATGCGACTCAATATGACCCATATCCCCAATCTTATAACCATAATTTCTAAAATAATTTGCACTCTTCACAGAGCCAATGGGGATTCACCTCCCCCGAGTCAAATTTTCAACCTTCTTGTCCACAATTTTTACAATTTTCACAATATTAATTCCCCAATTTTGCTTCCTATACTCCTTTTCTTGAGCCACCAATTGAAGAAAAATTCGAGTTAGAAAAGAGTATAGAAGCCAACATGCAAGAAACCGTGTGACAATGTGAGAAAATGTTGGCCTCCCCAATTCTACAATATTTTCAAGATTCATACTCAGTCCACCTCTTCAAAATGACAAACCATCAGTCTTGGACACGAGTATAGAAGTCTTGCATGAGTCTGAGCAACAATCTCAAAACCTTTTGGACTCACAATTCACAATTTTTTCAAAACTAAGATTCCTACACTCTATTTCTAGAATAACAATTTGAAGAAAATCATATCTAGAAAAGAGTATAGAAATCTTGCAGGAGTCCACGCTATAATTTCAAAAATCTTCTGCCTAGTCTATCAATAGGTTGGAAACACAAGTGAGTCAATTGGTCGGCATTTATAGGAATGAAAAAACTCTCTTATATCAACCTTTAACCAATTCAGATATCTCTAACTCTATTTATTTGACCCATGACTCTTATTGTTTTTAAAATCAAGATTCATACTCATCATCAGTTCAAAATAGAAGATCATTAATGTTGGAAAAGAGTATGTGTGAGTCCGAGGAACAATTACAAAATCTGATGGACTCACGATTTCACCACAACAAATCTTCATGTTTCAAGCCCAATCGCAACAACAAAACAATGAACCAGTCAACTATGAAAAGCTGCTTGAAGTCATGACTCAGGCTCAAATCACTCATAATCATGACATAGCTATAATGGTCAAAACACTCTATTCTCACCCTTTGGCCATTTCTAGTGTAACAAACCCTTATCTTAGAGCTAAAGAATCATGTTGTTTTAGAAACCAAGAGTCAATTTTAGAACACCCATTTGAACTTGACCAACATCAAATTCTTAAGAACCACATTGACATGTTGGCAAGTTATCCCTGTCCTGAGATTGAACTTGAGAATGAATGTGATCCTGAACCTCAACTTGGTATTTCAATTTCACTTCCAGATTCTATAATGACTCTGGTATTTTCACCTGATTTTAATCACTTTCCCGAGTCAGTTTTGATCCCGTGCCCATTCATCGTGAATTGAATTACCCATCTTTTACAATTCACATCTAGAACTTGACCAGTACATAACTTCTGAGAGTCACATTGACAAATTAGCAAGTTTCCCTTCAAATAAATTGAACTCAATCAAGAATATAACCCAGATTCTCAAAATTGTGATCCAGTTCAAATTTCTGAATCAATATTGACTCCTATTTTGCTACCTAATTTGAGCAACATTTTAAGTCAGTTGTGCTTCCCATACCAGTCATTCTTGAACTTGAATCGCCAAACTTAGGAAGTCACATTCCATTATCGGAAAATGAATGTGGACTAGAATTTAACTGCTTGATTTAGACCCACTTCCTGAACTAATCTCAACTCCAGAACCTTTACTTGATTTCAGTCACTTCTTGAGTCAGTATTATTTCCTGTACTTTCTGAGTTCTAATCAACTATTCCATCTTTTCACACTCCATTCCGGGGCAAGGATGTTATTAATAATGACTCTAAAATTATTTTAAAATTTTGAAAATTAGATGGGATAAAATTCTTAATAAAAATCATTCATATAGGCATTATTTTAGAGGGTTGTATTATAGAGGTCATTAGTGGTTCCTCTAAACTCCATGCAAATTGGATTGGGTTGCATGTCGTGGACCAATCAGACCACCACTGGAACCACCACCTTGAGGTGAATTTTTTCTTCCCTCTCTATTTGCTTCATTCATACATACATTCACGATGCATTGAGGACAATGCATGAGATAAGTGTGAGAAAGGGGGTTTACTAACATAGAATTTTAAGATTTTCTTTCTTATTCACTTCTTTTATGATATCTTTTAGAAATTTTTCTTTCGTATAGGACTTTTCCTTTTCTTTAAAAACTTTTTGAAATAAGAGACAAAGTTTTGTCTATTTTAAGAAAATTATGATGATCTTAGAAACTAAGGATGCCTTAATTATGACATCTTAAACATACTCGAAATAATGGATCTTGTTTAAAATTATAGGTTAGTAAGAAAGATTAGAGAGATAATTTTATCTTAAATGTTTTGCCTTAGATAGTATGCACTTCACACTTACACATTTTTGGGATGAAATAAAGACCTAAAATACCATAAAGTAAATAAATAAAAAGAAAAAATATGGTATATGAATAAAAAAATTACTTATTAAAGCTGGGTAACTATGCCTTAAGAAGTATGATTATTCACGCATAACGGTGGTCAAAAAATATATATATAATCCCCCAAAGTTTTGTGGCCTTGTTTACTCGAGTCCTTAAGTCCGAGGGATGTTTTCTCATCTGGTGCCCTAAGATCATCTGATTTGGAAGTCATCGACTAAAGACTCACTACCTGGGTAACCTAGAAATCCAAAGAAAACTAAGGAAAAAACGAAAGAAAGAAATATATATATAAATAAATGGCCTAATTGGTAGAGTTGAAATACCATAAATCTTCACTATCACAAAGTGCATATTATCTAGATTTTATGAAGGATAAAATATTCAATCCACCTTTGAATTCTTACCTTAATTGATGACAAGATCTTGCATATAGACTAAGTTTAAGGAAGAATAATTTTTGGTGGACTTATAATCTTTGATCGCTTAAAATTTTTACAAAAATATTTCCTAAATTGTCTTTCTTTCAAAATGCGTTTTGATTGATGAAAGAGTTGTGTGGAGTTTTAGCACAAATATTTAACAAAGAGATGAAGGTTAGAAACAACCTCAAGTGCTTAGATCACTCCACAAATGTATTTAAAGATTGATTTACCCTTTCCTATCTCCGCTATAGCATAGGGCTATACCGAGTCGAATCTCAGGGAGAGCTCGCGATGGAAGCTTTACGATAGGTAGTGAAGTTAGAAAACGAGAATTCTTCTTTGTTTAAAAGAATAAAGAATCAAAAGAAAAACAAATGAAAGAATTGGTGGATATGTTCATGGTGAAAAAGTCGGAAAAGAAATCAAAACAAGATTGGCTTCGGACTAAAACTAAAAAGAAAAGAAAACTTTGAAGAAGACTTTGAATGAAAGAAAACCATGACTAGCTAACCTTGCTACCTTGCTAAAACTTACTAAACTCCGTGATAGTGAATGCGTGCCTCATGTTGATTCATCGGCATGGATTTGTCTTGCGTGTTGGTCTAATTACCTTCCCACTTTGATGATGGGAGCTCATTCTTGGACTTGTCTTGTAGCCTCCATAGATGTCATAGGCCTACAAGTTAGACTTTCAATAATGGAATCAAAAGAGCTAGACTCAAGGGATGCAAATGAAGAACATACAACATTCATTAATGGACTTAAAGAAGTTGTACATCAAATAGCATATTGGTGATCCATCTCCATGTTCCATCAAGGCACTTGTTCAAAAACAAGGCTCTAAATGAGGCACACATGAATCATATGGAGAATTACAACAAGATACTTGCCAAGAAATGAAAGAAAACCCATCGGAGAAGAGAAGACCATACAACTTGCAAGATGAAATAAAGCAATCACCCATGAGTTAGTAGTTAGCAAGGCTAGTGGTTAGCTAGTACATGGAGAAAGAATTAGCTACTACTAGCCATTACAAAAGCAAAACAAAGCATGAAGTAAAAGTGCAAGAAAGTAAACAAAGCAAGTAAAGAAAACAATCAAATTAGAATCAAGCTCAAGTAGAGAAGTATAGAATGGATCAATCCTTGCATAGCTTCAAGTTGTCACTCCTTGATGATACAAGCTCTCTCTCTCTCATACAACTCTCTCTTGCAATGAAATCTAGGGAGAAGAAGATCATAGAGAGCTACAAAAATCCTAGAAAAACTAACAAAATTACAAGCTTTACACTAATCTCTCTCTCTTCTCTGTTCAGTTTTTGCTCGCAGGTCCAAATGCAGTATTTATAGGCACAGAGGGAACTCTCCAGAAGACGAACAGGTGGCAGAAATCTGGGGCTCAGAGGCCCCAGATCTGCCGCAGATCTGCGGCCTGGATTGGGTTTCCGCGGCTCAATCTGGGCCGTTGGATCTCCGCTTTCTGTTGCGAATTTGTTAGGAGGTTGTTATCCACGTGGCCTTCTGGAATCTTCAGTTCTTGAATTCAAATCTTAGGCTTATCTTTAATCTTAAATTAATCCCTTTAATTATTGCTAATTAAAGTGATTAATGGGCTATCTCTCCATTAGAGTATGAACCTGCAAATATATAGAGAAGATGAGTAAAAATCATATATTTATTACAAAAATGCATGGGAATAATGAGGTAAAATATGCAATATTGGATCACAATCACACCCCCACACTTATTCTTTTGCTCGTCCCGAGCAAAACAAAGAAAAGAAAAAACTATACTACCAGTTTATTACACCACTTTCGCAGGTGACGCGATTGCACTGAGCGTGTGCAACAAGCCGTTAAACCTCTAGGTTACCCTAGAGGAGGAGTGTTGTCTCCTGAGGGTTTTCAGCGGATTACACCCACAAAATCCATAAAGAAAGAAGACAAATGTTAGTGTTTTGAAAATGCATTTTGAATAAGAGACAAGTTTACGAACTATTTTTGCAAAAATATAAGTGATCCTAGGTCATAAGTCCACCTATAATTATTCTTTCTTAAACTTAGTCTCCATGCAAGATCTTATTTTCAATTAAGGTAAGAATTCAAAATTGGATTGAATACTTTATCTTTCATAAAACCTAGATAGTATGCACACCGTGCTCGTGAAGATTTCTGGGATTTCAACTCTAACCATAAAGCCAGTTATTTATATATATTTATATTTCCTTTTTTTTTATTCTTCCCTTAGTTTAGGCTTTCTAGTTCACCCTTGTAACGAGCCTATAACCGATGACTCCCAAACCAGACGGTCTTAGGGCACCAGATGAGAAAACATCCCTCGGGTTAAGGTCTCGAGTGAAAAAGGCCACAAAACTAAAGGGGATTATTTTTAATCACCGTTAGGCGTGAGTAATCGTGCTTCTTGAGGCACAATTTCCCAGCTTAATAAGTGATGCTTTATTTATATATATATATCTTTTTTTTATTTATTTATATGACATTTTTGGTCTTTGTTTCCATCCCAAGAAATGTGTAAGTGTGAAGTGCATACTTATCTAAGGCAAAAAATTCAAGATGAAAAATATCTCACCAATTTTCTTACTTAGCCTATAATTTCAAACAAGATCTATTACTTCAACTAGGTTTAAGATGTCATAATTAAGGCTTTCTTAATTTCTAAGATACATCTCAATTTTCTTAAAAATAGAACAAAACTTTGTCTCTTATTTCAAAAAGTTTTTATTTTTATTTTATTTTATTTCATTTTTTATATATATTTTTTATTTTTTATTTATTTCTAAAAGGAATGTAAAAGAAAGAAAGTCTAAAAACTCTAAAAGAAGTGTAAAAGAAAGAAAATCTAAAAACTCTATGTTAGTAAACCCTCCCCCACACTTATTTCATGCATTGTCCTCAATGCATCATGATATATGTATGCATGAAACAGGTACTAGGGTAGAATCATTTATTCACAAAAAAGTGCAAAAAATTATTTAGAAGAAGTATATACAAGTGTAATAATTACCTAGGCTTTTGGTCTTTTTCCTCTGGCCCGTTTCCCATCGTTTCAATGCGTTTGCTTTCGTGAGCTCAATTGGGAAACGGTATGAATTTTGTTAGCCTTAGGTGTTTCCAGATTCAATTGATTGTTATTATCATTCATACTCATTCCACCACATTGTTCACAAACAAATTCCTTATCACCACTCTTACTCAGAATCTCATCACTTCCAATGTCTAGAAATTTTAACTCCTCTCCATATAATTCTTCAAAACTCAAATCAACATCCGGAAGTGGACAATCAGCTAACTTACTCCGAGTCGACTCATCTAAACACATTATCTCATCAGCAAACAGTCTTCAAAAGATATATCAATTGGAGGTTCTTGAAGAGAATCACAGAATTGTGACTCATCTTTTGAATCCTCAAAATTGTCCTCAATAAAGCTAACCTCAAATGTTTGAATTTTTGTTTTGTGAGGCTGTGTGTGGAAGATATTGAGTTCATGTGTCATGTTACCAAAGCTTAACCTCATTGATCCATTCCAGCAATTAATGATGGCATTTGCAGTAGCCAGGAATGGTCGTCCCAGAATGACAGGAATTTGTGCCCTTTGATTGGAATTTGACACTGGTTGTGTCTCAAGGATTACAAAATCAACAGGGTAAATGAATTCTCCAACTTTGACAAGGACATCATGAATTATCCCCTTGGGTTTAGTGACAGAGCGATCAGCCAATTGAATGGTCATTTGGGTAGGGAGGAGATCACCTAACCCCAATTGTTGGTACACAGAAAAAGGTAGGAGATTGATGCTGGCCCCTAAATCAAGAAGTGCCCTATTGATTGTAGTCTGTCCTATGATGCATGAAATGGTGGGGCTCCCTGGGTCCTTGTATTTAACAGGAATTGGACCATTGAGCAGCTCGTTTATGGATGATGCTAGGAAGACTTTTTTAGGGACCTGGGTCTTCCTCTTCTTGGTGCACATCTCCTTTAAGAATTTGGCATATGATGGCACTTGTTGTATGGCATCAAGAAGAGGGACATTGATTTGGACCTTATTGAAAATTTCTTTTAACTTCTCCATGTGAGCATTTGACTTGTTATTTAGAAGCCTATTTGGATATGGTACTCTAGGCTTATAAGGTTGCTCATCTACCTTTTCTTTCCCCTTGGCTTGAGATGTGGATGGCTCTGCACTAGAAGATGGTTTGTCAAAAGTTGGTGGCATTGGGACATGAGGTGTTGGCTTTGGTATTGGATGAGATGGTGGACTAGAAACCTTATTGTCTATTTGTTTTCCAGATCTCAGGGTATGAATAGCATGACATTGACTGGGTCCTGAATCTTCCACTTTATTCAAAGAGAAGTGGTGTTTAGGATTTGACAATGGCTGGTTTGGGAAAAAACTTTTTTGATTCTCAGCCAATTGACCAATTTGGACCTTTATTTTATTCAACTCCTGCTCCTGGTTCTTTGTAAAGGTTTCTAGCATTTTTTTCAACTCAGATATCTCAGAATTATGCTGGGGTGGATGTTGAAAATATGAGATTGAAATTGTGATTGGTCATATGATGGGGCATATGATAAGACTGATATGACTGTGGTGGACTTTGAGATGGATGAACATACAGTGAATCTTGATCGAAACTGGATGGGTGAAACTGAGCATTATAAGGATGTGGAAATGGTGGCCTATGATGCTCAGGACCAGACTGACTCCATGGAAAATTTGGATGGTTCTGCCATCCCGACTTGTAAGTGTTGGAGTATGGGGGTCTGGTAAAAGCTGCATTCATGTTCTCCTGAAATGATTGGGGCTGATATAATGGACACTCCTCAAATACATGGCTAAGGTCATGACAGTTGGTGCAACCCGGTTTAATCAAAGGCAATGGGTTGACTTGGTTGACCACAGAATTCCCTTTTGACTCAAGCAGTTCTATCCTCTTCATTAATTGTGTGATCTTGGTTTCTGCAGCTATAGAGGATTCTTTGGAGTGTGTACCAGTTCTGGAAGTGGTGGGAGTCGGTTTATCAGGGCATGACTCCCACTGAATGGTTTTCTCAGCTAGGGTTTCAAAGAGATCCCACCCCTGATGTTCATCTTTCTTCAAAAATTCCCCTGGCACATGGATTCTAAAAGGGTTTTTGTTTGGTAATCTAATCCATCATAGATAATCTGGCATAGACGCCATTTCTCTATGCCGTGATGGGGACACAGGGCAAGAAGGTCTTTGAAATGCTCAAGATACTTCCAGAAAGGTTCATTTGGTTCCTGCTTGAATTGCATTATGTTCTTTCTCATGAGGGCTGTTTTGTGGATAGGATAGAATTTCTTAAGAAAGACTTTAACAAAATCCTCCCATAAAGATATGGAACTGACTGGAAGATTATAAAGCCATTTCTTAGCTAAATTTTTAAGTGCAAACGGTATGACCGCAACCTAACAGCATCCTCAGACAGTTGGGAAATTCTCATCATTTGGCATACCTCTTCAAACTCACGAATAAAGAGGTATGCGTCCTCAGACTCTAGACCATGGAAATGGGGAAGTGTATTAATGAATTGCGGTTTCAGCTCGAAGTGATTTGCATTAGGCTCGGGGAGAAGAATGCAAGATGGAATGGAGGTGCGAATCGGATAAAATCGATCTTGAAGTGAGACGTTGTTGGTCATGGTGTCAAGTGGTTGTGTAAGTGTAGAAAGTCTAGCAAGTCTTGCTGAATTGGAATTACAGAACCACTCTTACATATAAAGTCACAAACAACGTGCACCGATCACACCAGCGAAAAAGAAAAATAAAAATAACAAACAATAAAAGAAAAATCAATCCCAGCTATCTAAGGATCCTGGACCTAGACGACTCCTAACTTTAGATCGTCCACAGGAGGTTTAGTGTAGACTTTGACTATAAGCGAATCAGCCAGGGAAGGGTAAGGTTGGTGGGAGGTTTCCATCCGGAGACGTTCCTTAATTAAGTAACCAGCAACCTTCGGGCTTTCGGCCCTCAACCCCTTTCCTAGACACTGATTTTACAGAAGTCAATTTCCAACACTTTTCCCCTTAGGAAAATCTCCTAATGAGTCCGAGATGTCCCTAGGGCCAACGTCTATTCAATTTTATTTACAAGCTTGGGATTGTGAGTGCTGGGATGGTGGTTTGTGGGCTAAGGAAAGGGTAATGAACTCCCCACCTTATCTTATTTATCGGTAATGCCCTTAAAATTGAATTGGTGCAAGTGTACAAGAAATATAATAAGGATTCACTCAAAGCATGAAAATCAAGCAAAGAGTTTGTCCTAGTCTAAATGCAATGCGAAACGTACCTTGCCTCCAGCACTCTTCAACAGTAAAAGTAAAGAATTGAAAAGACACGTGCCTAGAGATGCAAGTGTCTAAACAATTTTAACAATTTCAACCAACTTTTTACTGTTTTTTAAATTAGCAGGTATATGGTGAAGCAAACAAGAATTTAAGGTATATCAGCAGCTGTATTTTGCAGAACCAGAGGCCCTGCAGAAATTAGGTCAGTAGTGATCTCAGGATTGCCGCAGATCTGCGGCAAAAGTCCAGAATCTGCGGCAAAACTGAGGGATCCTGGTCTCTGCTTTCTTGAGCAGAGGCCCAGGTCCACTTGTATGTCACTGCAATGCAAGATTTTCTGTTTCTTCACCTGTAACCTGCAAACAGAGAAGAAGATTCGTTTAGTACTTCACTTTAACCTAAAAAATACGTTGCTCTCCCCGGCAACGGCGCCAAAAATTTGATTGATGAAAGAGTTGTGTGGAGTTTTAGCACAAATATTTAACAAAGAGATGAAGGTTAGAAACAACCTCAAGTGCTTAGATCACTCCACAAATGTATTTAAAGATTGATTTACCCTTTCTTATCTCCGCTATAGCATAGGGCTATACCGAGTCGAATCTCAGGGAGAGCTCGCGATGGAAGCTTTACGATAGGTAGTGAAGTTAGAAAACGAGAATTCTTCTTTGTTTAAAAGAATAAAGAATCAAAAGAAAAAACAAATGAAAGAATTGGTGGATATGTTCATGGTGAAAAGGTCGAAAAAGAAATCAAAACAAGATTGGCTTCGGACTAAAACTAAAAAGAAAAGAAAACTTTGAAGAAGACTTTGAATGAAAGAAAACCATGACTAGCTAACCTTGCTACCTTGCTAAAACTTACTAAACTCCGTGATAGTGAATGCGTGCCTCATGTTGATTCATCGGCATGGATTTATCTTGCGTGTTGGTCTAATTACCTTCCCACTTTGATGATGGGAGCTCATTCTTGGACTTGTCTTGTAGCCTCCATAGATGTCATAGGCCTACAAGTTAGACTTTCAATAATGGAATCAAAAGAGCTACACTCAAGGGATGCAAATGAAGAACATACAACATTCATTAATGGACTTAAAGAAGTTGTACATCAAATAGCATATTGGTGATCCATCTCCATGTTCCATCAAGGCACTTGTTCAAAGACAAGGCTCTAAATGAGGCACACATGAATCATATGGAGAATTACAACAAGATACTTGCCAAGAAATGAAAGAAAACCCATCGGAGAAGAGAAGACCATACAACTTGCAAGATGAAATAAAGCAATCACCCATGAGTTAGTAGTTAGCAAGGCTAGTGGTTAGCTAGTACATGGAGAAAGAATTAGCTACTACTAGCCATTACAAAAGCAAAACAAAGCATGAAGTAAAAGTGCAAGAAAGTAAACAAAGCAAGTAAAGAAAACAATCAAACTAGAATCAAGCTCAAGTAGAGAAGTATAGAATGGATCAATCCTTGCATAGCTTCAAGTTGTCACTCCTTGATGATACAAGCTCTCTCTCTCATACAACTCTCTCTTGCAATGAAATCTAGGGAGAAGAAGATCATAGAGAGCTACAAAAATCCTAGAAAAACTAACAAAATTACAAGCTTTACACTAATCTCTCTCTCTTCTCTGTTCAGTTTTTGCTCGCAGGTCCAAATGCAGTATTTATAGGCACAGAGGGAACTCTCCAGAAGACGAACAGGTGGCAGAAATCTGGGGCTCAGAGGCCCCAGATCTGCCGCAGATCTGCGGCCTGGATTGGGTTTCCGCGGCTCAATCTGGGCCGTTGGATCTCCGCTTTCTGTTGCGAATTTGTTAGGAGGTTGTTATCCACGTGGCCTTCTGGAATCTTCAGTTGTTACGCGGATCTCTCTGGATCTTGAATTCAAATCTTAGGCTTATCTTTAATCTTAAATTTAATCCCTTTAATTATTGCTAATTAAAGTGATTAATGGGCTATCTCTCCATTAGAGTATGAACCTGCAAAATATAGAGAAGATGAGTAAAAATCATATATTATTACAAAAATGCATGGGAATAATGAGGTAAAATATGCAATAGGATCACAATCAGTTTTCAAAACACTAACTTTTGCTTTCTTTCTTTATAGATTTTGTGGGTGTAATCTGCTGAAAACTTTCAGAAGACAAAACTCTTCCTCTAAGGAAAACTTAGAGGTTTAACGACATGTTGCACGTGCTCAGTGCAATCGCGTCACCTGCGTAAGTGGTGTAATAACATTTATAGTATAATTTTTCTTTTCTTATTTGCTCAGGACAAGGAAAAGATAAGTATGGGGGTGTGATTGCCTACAAAATTGCACTTTATATCGCATTTTCCTACTGATTTATGATAAAAATAACACTTCTCACCCGTATTTTGGTCTATTTTGCAGATAATCAAAAGTTCAAGGGCATAGGGGCAATAAGAGCTTAATTATACCCATTTTGGGTAATTAATCTAGATTTTTTTGAGGCCAAGCTAGAGAACTTCTAGAAAATGCATTGGATCTCATATTTGAAGACGTATCTGGAGAAATACACGTTCAAATATTGCAAAATGAGATACATACAGAAGGTGCAAGAAGCCAGATGAACCATGTGAGCAAAATTCAGGGCAATCGGCCTTATTTTGCTTCGAAAATGCTGTGGAAACGCGAAATTTTTGTGGGTCCACTCTTCAATTTTCGACGTGTTGCTTCGTCTCATCTTCCTGATCCTTCCTATGCCAATAAATACTGCATTTATGGACCTGAGAAGGGAGTTCCGAGAGCAATAGATAGAATTTTTCTCTTTTAGTGTAGTGTAGGTTGTTCTTCTTCCTTCTTCTTTCTTTTATATTTTCATTTCCTTTTAGATTCATGTATTAGGACAAAGGTGATTCAGAGAGAGAAAGAGAGAGATTGATGCAAGAGATGGTGACAATCTATGTAATCTTTCTCGTTTCTTCAATAGTTTCTTCTCTAAACTTGAACATGACTAGCTAACTTTCATTTCATGGTAATCTAACTACTAACCACTAATCATCTAACCTCTTCTTGATAATCCACATGAATCTAATAGCATCTTCAAGGTCTTGCTCTTCCAAGAGCCATGATGGCTCATGATGATGGATTCTAACATTTAACTTGCTAACTTGCTAACCAAGTTAACTCTCTCTTATTTCATGCCTCCATCTAATGGTTTGATAATCTAAGATTTGTATTAGCTAGCTCTTGATGCAAGTTTTGGATATGAGGAACCATCTTATGTACCATACTTTGTATTGCTTCTTGAAGCCGAGGACTAGTGATGGCCAAGGATCCATATGAGGTAACTATCACTAAAGGGTTAGCATGATTAGTGGAGCATTTAGTAGTTAGTTGTCATTAATCTTCTTCTCTTTTTATTTTGTTTTCAAACCTTTTCTTCAACATAAAAATACCAATTTATTTCATGTTGTTTTCATCCCCTATTTCTTCTACTTATTCTTTTCCTTTATTTGTTTTTAAAACCATTTCCAAAACCTTTTCTTATTTAATTTTCTTTTATCTTATTTCTATTTCTTGTTGCTTTCACCGATTCACAACCACTTCTTATTTGTTTTCACATCGTCATTTTCATCGCCTTCTCACCTATCATTTCTGGATTTCTTTTTTTTTCTTTTTTCTCATTCATTAAACAAAGAAGAATTGTTAACAAGTGACATGAAAAAGGCCTGTTAAAGCTTCTATTGCCTCCCGTCCCTGTGGATTCGACCCGTTGAGCCAATGCTATAACTGAAGTATTGATTGAGGTTTTCCTGCACACAAGAATACAAAATTTTAGATTTAAGAAAAGGTTGTGCAAGGTGCTCAATTCTACCACTATAGCAAGTGGCTATGCGGGTCGTGATCCACAGGGAGGGACTAGCGATGGAAGCTTGTTTAGTAAGTTCTCTAAAGTGTTTGAATTAGAAGAAGATGGTAGATTAAGAAGATGGAAAATAGATTATATACAAGAAATTGAAAAGAGTGATGAAGATGTTGGTGATCTAAACTAAAGAATAAAAGAAAGAAAACTAAAAATTAACATACTTACCTCTTCGACCTGTTTACCTTTGATCCGTTGCAACGACTTACCTGTCTTTGAAGGCATTCAAGCATGGCGTATAGGATCTCCCCCTTCTCGATCTACACTACAAAAGAAAAGACAAACTATACTAGTAAGAGAAGGCTTGTCATCACCATAGGCCATCAAGGGCACTTCTTCGGCTAATCAGTCTCGAAGCGATCAGCTCATGGTTTGCAAGACATCAGAAAAAAAATAAAACAAGAATAGAAGAACAAAATAAAACAAGAATAGAAGAACAAAAACAAACCTTGAGTTAATTCTATTAACAATGGAAGAAAAGTTTGACTTACACCGATGTCACCTCAGTACAAGCATGATCTCCTTCCTCCATGAAAGCATCCTCTACTCTCAGTTACATAAA
>JAVJIF010028756.1:0-83202 GCA_038442645.1 Agave tequilana | reverse complement strand
AAAAATCATTAATATTTGAACACAAAAAAAAATGAAGTAAATAAACTCCAATTCAGCTGATTTTTTATATGTATATATCTTAAAACATGAAGATGATAATGCGCGGTTAGATCTTGAAATTTCAATGGAAAACTTGAATTTTGAGTGCGACATAAGACGAAGTTGTCTCCTGTGTAAGTTGATTCCTATTTCTCTCTCTCTCTCTCTCTCTCTCTCTATATATATATATATATATATATATATATAAGTCCTTTATTATTATATGGTTGTGAGAGGGAAAAATTAGATATGAACCCCTATCTTACTCAAAAGAGATATTTTCACAAAATATTAACAAATTTTTAAAAAATATAAAAAGTTGAGACGGATCCAACTCATCTTAGCGAATATGTGTAACGAATCGGGTGAAGAAACCCGATTTGTTTCCTGCTGCTTTGATCTGTCTCGTTACGAATTCGGCTAACAAAATGAATCAATTAGCCATCCCCGACTCATGATGTGCGCATGAGATAAAATTGGGGGCAATTAAAAAGAGAGAATTTCTGCTTCTTTATTTTCTCATCAGCCAATCAAATCTAAAATATGTCTCCTCAAAACAAAAAAATCTAAAATATTTGCCCAGTTCTATATTCTATTGTGACCAACATTTTTTTAAATGTCTATTCGTACTAATGGTGTGCTAAATTAAATAATCACAAACCTTTTTTGTGAGTGGTTTGGGTTTTTGTTTTTTTTCTGGGGCTGGGGGGCGCACGGCGTTGGTTTGTTGAATAATTAGATGCAAAAAGGGTAGCAACATGATTTACTGATTGGCTCAAATTATTAATGCATCTTTAAAAAGAAAAGCTGGTATTATTATGCTTGTGCACGTATTTATCACCCATTTTATTAACACATGATAGTTTTTTTATGTCCAATAAATAGACTTTAGATGGAGACGTGTTGGGAGAATTCAAAATTTCAGAAAACCTTATTTATTTTGTTTTGCAAAGAGAATTATCAATTTTTCTAGAAATATATATATTTCTATTAAATCCTATAACTTTCGGAAAAGAAAATTTAATTCCAGTTGTTTGGTTGCGTAAAAAATAACCAAAACGGATTTTTTTTCTTAATTTTTGTTGCCGAATAAAGAAATTTTTTTGCATCTAGTTTCAAAATGCTCGGAAGCACAAAAAAGAAAGGAAAAAAAAAGAAAAAAAGATTTTTTTTTTTTTCCTTTTAAAAACATCTTACCACGTGAACCGAACCCAAGAAACCCATCTTTTCAGATAAAAGCTACTTTGAGCATAAATAT
The DNA here is from genome assembly GCA_038442645.1 of Agave tequilana. Taxonomy (NCBI): domain Eukaryota; kingdom Viridiplantae; phylum Streptophyta; class Magnoliopsida; order Asparagales; family Asparagaceae; genus Agave; species Agave tequilana. The sequence goes on along the minus strand of JAVJIF010028756.1, from coordinate 81,905 downwards.
TTGTAAAGAAATGCAATTGAAAATTAGAAAATTCGCATGATTCTTTTTAGTAGAAAATATTTAGCTAAGAAGTGAAAAGGAAAAGAAAAAAAATTTGTTCTTTACTTCTATCCCTATTAATTAGCTACCGAACATGGATCACGTCACTCTCATCCACAAACACACAAAATGTTGTTTGTCTCTCATAACTACTACTTACTCGGCACCGATTTAAGTATCTTCTACAATTCTTTATTCGAAGAATAGATGAAATTACGCAAAAGGTTGTATCATTTTGCAGTAAGCCCCTCTATTTTCTTCACGATTGAGCTATGGACCCAGTACATATTTCTTCTTGCGATTTAATTTTTAGTTCGGTACTGATTTCCAAAAGAACCGCACGAGAACTAGGCACAGAGACCAACACGGAAATTACAGCCCGAGAGAGATCCAATGCCCCTGCCGCGGTAAATTGACCGTTAGGCCCAATGATCCGCAGGTGCAACAATGTTATCGTCATTCTTCCAATCACGTCCGAACGCGTTCCCCCCTTCCTTTCGTCCCTACTCTCTTGACCCCCGCTCGCTTACCGTACTCAGCAAAGAATCCCAACACTTATCGTGTCGGAATTCTTCTCACTGACTCCGAGATAAAAAAGGTTGAGTCGCCGTACACGAGGGATTAATGGACGACACCTCATGCGCTTACACTGCTCCGCGATGCAGATTAACGGCTCTTTAATTGTCATAAAGAGTGTGTTTAAGTATAATTAACTTGGTTCTTTTGCATATTTGTCCCTGTAAAATTGTTTTTCATAGATAGTTTCTTTTTTTTTAGAAAAATAATGAATCCCATCATAATAGCAAAAGAAAAACTTCTATAGGAAGGAAAAAAATTGCTCTGCACATACACAAATCATAGTGAGCCAATTTTTATAGTCTGCTGGTAGCTTTCATGCTCCTTGAATTAGACTGCACGAACCCTTTGTTAAGCCTATTGGCTTTTCAAATGCCGTGAACTCGAGCAGTACAATATGTGATTTTAATATGCTTCTAAAATTTATTTTGAGAATTTTCTTGTTAACTACAGTCGAGGAGTTCAAAACTCAATAGTTCCTCTCACAAGAGGAGAGAAAAAGTATATTGCCGCTACGCTCAGCCAACCCTTGAACCAACAAAAATTTGTAGTCTTGGAATCTTATATGATTAATATTATCTAATGAACATGTCACGAGAGAAACTTTTTGGAGTGGATGTGCAAAAAACCCAATAATTTAAGTGAGATTTGTTTTAAGTCTTTTCTGTAGTCTTCTGGCCTGGGAAAAACGACACCGGCCCTTTTCAGCTCCTGCCCATGTGATCCCCTCTCGAACTCTGCAAGACCGCACAAGTCACTGCAACATCCCCCACTCACTACTGGTTTTGCTCTTGTTTTCTCCTCTTTGCAACAATTTCTTCTGGATTTTAATCTTCTTGGGAGTTCTATCATCAAGCAAATGAGGAGAAATTCGAGCTCTAATGGGGTCTGGTTTGTTTCTGAGCGATGAGTTGCTGTTCGAGCAGATTCCAATCATGGCCTCTGAGCTCCAGAATCAGTTCCTGAAGCTAAAGTTGCAATCTTGCTGCAGTTTTACCATCTGGGTTTTCTGCATTTCAGAGTTTTAGTCCTCTTTGTGTAAAAAGATTGCATCTTGGGTTACTGATTTTGGTGAAAGATGAGAGCTTTGAGCAGTTTGGGCATTGGATTGAGCCTGGTCTCTGGTTTCCTCCTCCTGGCTCTGGTTGCAGAGCTCTACTACTTGCTATGGTGGAAGAAGAGAGTACCCAACAGAGAGATTGAAGAAGAAGAGGCTTACTTCAGCAGCCCAGCAAGAGAGCTCCTCTACCTTTTCTGCTGGAAAAAGCCCAGTTCTTTGAGCTCCACAGCTCTCACCCTCAAGAGATCTGCACCTCAGCCACCATAGATGAGTCCAGTGATGGCCAGCACAAGGATCTCTTGCTTCCCTTTGGGGAAGAAGGAATGGAGGCCGAGCTCATGAGGCTGCACAGCCTCTCCGGGCCCCCGAGATTTCTCTTCACCATTATGGAAGAGACCAAGGAGGATTTAGAGTCCGAAGACGGCAAGTCTAGAGGTGGAAGAAGCAGGAAGAGCTCGAGAGGGAGGAGCCTGAGTGATGTGCTACTCACTGCTGAGACTCCTCCATTCTTGACTCCTCTCTCATCTCCTCCCTTCTTCACTCCACCATTGACCCCTCTGGATTGCCACAGCCAGCAAGGATTCAATCCTCTCTTTGAATCCGCGAAGAATTCTGATGAGGAACATAGAGTGAGGTCTTCACCTCCTCCAAAGTTTAAGTTTTTGAGGGATGCAGAGGAGAAACTTTACAAGAAGACACTGACAGAGGAAGCCATGAGGCTTCACAGGATGAATGATTCTGTGCTTGCTGTTGCTTCTCCTTCGAAAGGGTCAGAGGATGTAGATGGGTCTTTTATCACTATCATCATTGGAAAGAACAGAGAGAAAGGGCATCAGCCCCACCCATGCTCCTCACAGGTAAACCCACTGCCCTCTCCTCCTCCAGTCATCAGGCCAGCTCATGGGAAATTCAGCTCATACTTGAGCTCTACTGAATCATAGATGGGCAAAAAAATTAGCGTTTTAATTGTTCTGTTCATTCACTCATCTCATCTCATGTATTATTATGAATTTTTTTCAACTTGTTGGTGTAAAGGAGAGAGGCTGAGGTGAATGTGTTATGAACTGTTTGTTAAATGTCTGCATCAATTTTCAGATGACTAGAGATGCGTATTTATATTAGGACTGCTGAAAAGACTTTGATAAAAGATTTCTTCTTTCTCCATCATCTGCTTCTTGTCTCTGTGTGGGACTGCGATTCTGCACAACTAGCTTGTGCTGATGCTGCTTGTTCCTTTTGTCAAGAGAAGAGAGAGCTCATCTTTTGTTTTCATTCCATTGTTTTGATTGATAGAAGATGTTAAGAGATAAAGAAATTCGCAATCAGTAGAGAGAGACCCAAATGGGAAATGTTGCCAATTGCCATAATATCATCTTTGAGGTTGGAACATGGTTTAAAATCTCATGATCGGTTTCGGCTTATGATTTTTAGTATCAATATTAGCAACATCAATTGTTAATATTACCAATTTCGGCAGGTATTATCGGGTTGACATGAGCCGATATTATAAGATTAATATTGTAGCAAGTAAGAAATCATGGATTAGAGATTGCATGGCAGGTAGAAGCCAATGGAATTGCCTTGTTGAAATGTCCATGCTGTTGTTAGGTATGACCAAGGAAGCAACAGTCTTTTTCATATCTATCATGTGGTTTGGTGAGATCAAATTGGTGCTTCAGATCTTCATGCTTGCAATCAACTGCTCTCTGAAAGTACAAGGAACTTTGAATTGTTAACATACAAGAATGGATAACAGTCAAGAACTTGTGTGAAACCTTGTACTCAATTTCTTTGCCATTGAGATGCTGTAGTTTGAAATTGCTATAAAGTAAGTCTGGAGGGTCACAAATGTTTATTTGTTTGATTGATTGATTCGAGTGCATGCATATATCTTCATGAAGCCATGTCCCTGCTTTGGTCTTGATCAGCATAGCCTTTGAACACAATCATGATATTTATCTTGCTGAATCTTTGCCTTGATATCAATCTCATCATGAGTAATATCCTCTGAATCTATGACACTTTAACTATGAATAAAGAGGACTCATTTGCCATTTGCAATTTGCACTAACAAATTGATGTGCACCGTCCAGCATTTAGCCATCTGGGTCAGGCCGTAAAATAATCATGTTATCCTCTCTATTAGGCCTGTCAATGGGTCGGGTTCGGGGAGATATGGTATTTACCCAACCCAAACATGTTTACTATAATAGGTAGAAGACCATAGCTGATTACCCGCGGGTCCAGACTCATTGTTCCATATACATCCCATTTAGTAACGGGGCTAGACCCAATTATCTGACCTAATTACATCCCATCTAGATAGCCTAGAGCTCGTTGCGGTGGTGTTGTGCACGATGGAGAGAGATGAGCAAGTTCACGTGCTCTGTGCGATGATGGGGGGAGAGAGAGAGAGAGAGAGGAGAGAGGCGATGTGAATGAGAAGGAGAGAGATGTGGCTCTTTTTTCTCTTTAGAGTTTGCCCACAAAAGAGATGTTTAAGGAATATTTTAATATATTATTAATTAAACGGGGTTCGGGTATTGTTCAAGTAAAATTAGATTCCACCCATTTACTAATTAGGGTAATCGGGTCGGGGTCTTGTTTGTGTGTATAAAACTCAAACTAAGCCCGTCTAATCGGGTCTGGTTCAGGTTAGGTATGGGTTTAGACCTGGCCCATTGACGACATGTCTGCTCTCTTTTCATCGAGAACATTGTCACAAGAATTTTTGATAATATTTTCGCATCAAAATGGAGTCAGCTATCGAGTAGGACTAGAATGAACATGAAGTCAGCTGTTGAGCTCGACTTCGGCTTTAGAAAACTACATGTGCATCATCTCCTTTTCACCAGTTTTTTTTCTTTTTTAAAAAAAATTTGAAAATTTTTCATCAGAATTATTGTCAGCATTGGCAACCCTAAGGGCAAACAAGGATGATAACAATAAACAAGATGGGAAAGAACATATCTCACATCTGCATTGGATTAAGTGAGATGACTAGGTTCATGGCCAGTTTTCTGCTGTTTACGAGAGGATAACACTGTGGCCTTTAGCTAAACACCAAAGCAAATGGCTGGCGCAAAAACACCATGCTTCCCTTCACGAGTTGTGTCTCCTCCCTTTATTCCCCTGTGTTAGTATCTTAAGCTGTGAGAGTTTCCCTAACGATGATGATTAAGAGACTAAATTCAGTGGAGATTTTTGGATGGATTAGGACGTCATAAAGCGAAATCAGATTCGTGATTAGCTTTCGGTGGCGCGCGGCAAGGTTTATTAGTTTAACACAACGAGCCAAAAACTTGAGATCAAATGGAGGAGACGTGTGATCAATTTGGGAGAAACTAACTTGACGCAAAAGCTCAAGCTATTAAGTATTTACTCAAATTTGATAAATTAAAGCAGATTGTAATAAAATTTTTTTCAAATATTGCAGGATTGATGAAACAAGAAGAACATAGTTCAGTAACCTCCCCCATACATCTTGACGATGATGGGGCGGTAAACACCTACCATTCCTTCACCTTGTATTTAGTTTCGGCCCACTGGTTGCCGTTCAGCCACTGCATCATCTGCTTCACTGCATCCCCGATCATCCTCTTATCAGCGTGTTAGGATTTTACCTCATTTTTCAAGAGGAGATGATGATCCAAGAAAATCCAATTAAGTTGGAGAAGATGATGACTTGAAGCAGAAGAAGTAAAACAATTTTCTTTTCAGCCGATTGCGAGTTTCATTTTCAGGAGGAATATGAATAGGATTCAATTCCTATTCAATGAAGATTTGTTTCTAAATATTAAAAGGTCTAGAATCATTCTAGATCAAGGAGATCAACTCATAATAGGATTCATCAAGATTCTTCAAGCATCCAATGACCAAGATCATCTCATGCTCTAAATAGGATTTGTATTGTAAAATCTTACAAATAAAGATTGTAACCCAGCATTATAAATTGGAGTAGAAGAGGAGAACAAAGCTGTGATAAATTACAATGTAAGGCCCTAAAATTCCAAGAAGGCCCTAAAAGCCAGAAAAAGAGGAGCAAGGTGAAGGTGCATAGAGAGAAAGTATACTCTTGTAATATAGACGTAGATTCAAGGGGAAGATGAATACTCTTGTGTCATCAAGAGGAAGATTAGATATCTTTGTATTAAGTTTATTAATAAAGTTTTCTCAAGTTCTCTCCCCGTGAACGTTTATGCCAAGTTTGGTCCGAACCACGTTAAATTGTGTGTTCTTCTTCTTGTATTTTTTAATTTTCATCTTGTGTGCTCGAGGTAGTCGATCTCATGGCGTGCTTGAGGTCGTTGGTGGGATCTCCGTATCTTCCAACTATTGGTATCATAGTAAGTATGGTATACCGGGTTATGCACGCAACAATTGGTTTAAGAGCATATCAATTCCATTACAAAAAATTGTATCAGATCTGATGGTGTTCGTTCAAGACTCGAGTACTCTAGATGAACAAAAAATGTCGAGTCGATGAAGTTCGGCGGTGGCATCAAGATGAAGAGACAACAATAAAGTTTAGATTTGTTCTAAGTTAAAGATCGATGACATTTGAAGTATATTGATCAATGTAAAGTCGTCAAGGCTCAATGATGCGCAAATCTAAACATGGTAGACGCGGAGGTGATAATCGGATTATCGCTAATGGCGGACGACAAGACAAGCTCTATGATCTCACGGAGGCCTCACACAAGACATCCCATGGAGTCTCGCTGCGGCAACAAGTCAAAGGAAAAACAATGGAGGGTGATGAAGACGATCAATGGACAAGATTGATCAGAAAGTTGATCGTGCAATCGTAGTTGGATTCAGACGATCAAGGTATCGAAACCTATATTTTTCAACATTTTGGATGCAAGTGCAGATCGAGGAGATTCCAATATCTGATGCTGGTTATGTACAGATCGGTTTAATAAATTAACGGAGATTACAGTCAAAGTTACGACGGGCTAGTCGTGACACGGTGAGATTATTACAGGCATTGGTGGATCTATCAAGTTTTAAGATCATCAATAGCAGGGTAATAAATCTGACAAACATCAATGCGGTGGATGACAACCCTAATTGATGGAAGGAAGACCATGACAGTATGTAGCGGGAAGGCTCGGTAAGACTATGACAGTTATATGAAGACAATAAGTTTCAAGGTTAAAACATCGATGGAAGGTGAACCATCACTAAGTGATCGGTGGAAGACCATGACACAATAAGTCCTTGACAATATTCATGTAAAGTTAGTAAGATTATGACAGAATTAGAGGCGAATTACTTCAAGACCGGTAGGGTCCCAAGGCCGGGAAGACGTCACAAAGCAGAATTTGCTGGTGGCGATAGTGATGCGATGCAAGTTAAGAGGAAAAAAATAGGTCAAGGAGTTTCAATAAAAAACTTGAAGAAAGCTTACTTCGAGGTGGAGCCTTAAGGAAAATTACAACAGGTCTAAGTGTTACAGGATGACTACAGAAAGGGTGCATTCAGGCGAGGTTTGAGATGATCCAGGGTATGGCGGTGAATCCGCCAAAGGCCTCGGGGAGAGGGGTAAGGTTAAAGGCTTTACGATATGGTTACAACCAAGGAAAAAATTAAGATAGTAATTAAAAATCTCAAGTTGTTTTGCTAAAAGTTTGAAAAGCAAGTCAAGGTGGAGATTGTTAGGATTTTTCCTTGTTTTTCAAGAGGAAATGATGGTCCAAGAAAATTCAATTAAGTTGGAGAAGATAATGACTTGAAGCAGAAGAAGCAAATCAAGGTGAAGCCGTTTCCTTTTCAGACGATTGCGGGTTTCCTTTCAGGAGGATTATGAATAGGATTTAATTGCTATTCAATGAAGATTTTTATTTCTAAATATTAAAAGGTATAGAATCCTTCTAGATCAAGGAGATCAACTCCTAATAGGATTGATCAAGATTCTTCAAGCATCTAATGGTTAAGACCATCTCATAGTCCAAATAGGATTTATATTATAAAATTCTATAAATAAAGGTTGTAACCCAACATTGTAAATTAGAGCAGAAGAGGAGAATAAAGCTGTGATGAACTACAATTTAAGGCCCTTAAAGGCCAAGAAGACCTTAAAAAGCCAAGAAAGGAAGGAGCAAAGTGAAGGTTCATACAGAGAAGATATACTCTTGTAATCCAGACGTAGATTTAAGGGGAAGGCAAATACTTTTGTGTCATCAAGAGGAAGGTTAGATCTTTTTGTATCAAGTTTATTAATAAAGCTCTCTCAAGTTCTCTCCTCGTAAACGTAGGCCAAGTTTGGGCCAAACCACATTAAATTGTGTGTTCTTCTTCTTATATTTTTAATATTCATTTTATGTGCTCAAGATAATCGATCTCATGGCGCGCTTGAGATCGTCGGTGGGGATCTTTGTATCTCCCAACTATTGGTATCATAGTAAGTACAGTATCCCGAGTTCTGCATGCAATAATTGGTATCAGAGCATATCAATTCCGTTACAACACAGCGAATGGTATCTTGGATGAAATCTCAGAATTCTCTATACCCTTCCTCAGGTCACACACATATTTCTCCAGCGCACCGTTTTCTAGTGCGCTCATCTTCTGCCTTGTACTTCTCCACGTCATGGACCATCTTCTCAGTCTCCTCCTTGCTCAGCCTGCACTTATCATTGGCGATAGTGATCTTTTTCTTATAATCTCTAGTAGTCAAATCCTCAGCGGAGACGTTCAAGCTGCCATCGAAACATTGATATTGGACTGGCCCTGGGCGCAGGCGGGATGCCGGAAAGCGTCAATTTTCGAAGCAAATTTTTGTCCTTGGTCATCCTTCTTTCTACCTCAAGGACCTGAAAGAGGGCACTAGTCTGGTTATCCTTAGTGGTAAAGAAAGATCTTCTCCTTCGTGACTGGAATCACTGTATTCCTTGGGATCAAGATGTCCATAATATATCCTATGACATTTATACTGAGTTAAAGAGGGCAAAATCCAATAAAACCAAGTCTTGCACTTTCTGATCGCCTTCGCTACTCGAAGATCGCGGCTTAAACAGGAACCCCATAGGCGACAAATGTGGAGAGAGGATCTAAAATCTAGTTCATAGAGTTTTTTAACACTTGTTGGAGATAGCTCAGAGATTTGAAATTCAGCAAGATCAAAACAACACATGAATTGTTGTGAAGCCTGATTATTGCTTTAACGATTTGTTGCCCCACGCAGAGTTATTATGCGGATTTAAGAGCGAAGGCAAAATACTCTGAGTATGCGTTTGGGCGACATCGAAGTTTCACTATCGGAGAGACATCTCAGAGAGGCTTCTCGAAGTCGCTATGAGATGTAGCCCGATATCACTTCGGAGTTGAGAACAAGGCAGTTCAGAGTATCAGTTCAGAAAAATAGTCCAAAGATCACTCTGAGATGAAAAGCAACTCGGATATGCTTGACAGCTTTCAAGGACAGTTTGGAGACTACACACTTGGAACCCCAATTTTTCTCCATAAAAGGAAATGCATCGTCAACAAGGTGGATCAACCGACAGTTGAAAAATTTCTATTTAGATTCTGATTTTGTTTCTGATCCGATTTCAGAATTTTTGATTTTCTTTTCTTCATGGATTCTCTGGCTATATATTGATGGGTTTTGTACCCTTATTTGTACCATGTATTAGTATTTTGATTAATGAGATCTCTTTCCTTCTGCCTCGAGGACGTAGGCAAGTTGCCAAACCTCGTTAAATCTCATGTTCTTTCTTTGTATTTGTATTCGTGCTATAATTGTTTGGTGATTGACTCAGCGTTGAAATTCTGATCTTTGTGATTGGTGTATTGGGATCTTTTATAAGACGCATCAATAGACTCATCTGGGTTGATGCTCTTACAGAGCACCTTCCCATTGAAGAAGTCCCGCAACAATTGCTGCATCTTTGGAATCCTATACGATCCACCAACGAGCACCACATCCTGGATCAATCTCTTATCCATCACGACATCCTTCAGGCATTTCTCCATGAGCTCTATATAGTTTGTCAACAGATCCATGTGAGCTCCTCGAACCTGGCACAAGTGATAATCAAGTAGAACTCCGTGCCATCAACGAGGGAATCAACCTCGACCGTGGTGTGGAAAACAAAGGAGAGAACCTGTTTTGCCTTTTCGCAGGACGTCCTCAGCCTCTGAAGAGCCTTGGGGTTCTCGCTGATGCCTTTCTTGAGCTTCCTCTTGAACTTCTTGATAAAGTGGTTCAACATCCTATTGTTGAAGTCCTCGCCGCCGAGGTGAGTGTTCCCAACGACGGGCTTCACCTCGAATTATATCGTTCTCGATGATGAGCAAAGAGATGATGAACATGCCACCAACGAGGTCAAATATGAGCACTTTCTTCTCGCCAGAACGGATGCTGCCTTCCTACGAAGGCCGTAAAATTCATTAGAGAAGAAATCAGGTTAAGGTGGAGGAGTTACTAACTTCAGAGATCGAAAACTGATATGCACGAGAAGATGTGCACAAGATTGTGCACAAGATAATTCGACTACTTCAACATACTAGTCGACTTATAATACAGTTAGCCGACTAACAACATGCAGGTTAGTCGACGGAACATAACAGAGAGCAAAAGATCTCAGTTAGTCGGCTGATACATCAAATCAGTCGACTAATGAGCAGAATAGTCGACTAATATGTCAGACTGGCGGTTCTAGCAGTTTTCTTTTCGATTTTTGATGTCAGTTCGAGTTGAATTCGAGTTTCCTTTTCCTATGAGGCAGTATTGTTTGTATTGCTAGAGTTTGCGTTAGACTAGGATGATCTTAGGGGTCTATAAAAACCCCATTGGGGGTGGCCTTTGAAGGCAAGTCAAGAGAAAATCAAGTTTTCCACCATTGAGAGTTGTGAAAGAGAAAGATTCTTGTAACTCTTATAATTTTCTTCTCTGTTTAAAGTTTCTCCCCTCTTCCCCGTGGACTTAAGCACATCTTGTTAAATCATGTTAAATCTGGTGTCTTGTGTTTGTGGTGATTAGTCTTATTATTGTTAGTGGTAGATCGCTTCTACGCTTTCGCTGCCTAGTCTCTCAATGTTTTCTCTTGCTGTGTTTGTATCAAAACAATTGGTATCAGAGCCAGCCACAACAACCAAGTTCGAGATGGAGAAATTCGATGGGAAGTCCAATTTCTTTTGTGAAAGATGCAAGTAACGGCGTTGCTCGTGAAGGAGGACACACACAAGGCCCTGCTTTGTGCTGAGAAGAAGCCATCAAAGATGGAGGACGATGAGTGGAATGACATCGACTTTCATGCCAAGGCGATGATTATATTATGTCTTAGATGAGATCCTCTACAACATCATGAATAATGATAACTGCTGAACTTTAATGTAAGCTGGAGAGTCTTTACACGACGAAGAGTTTATCAAACAAGTTTTTTATGAAGAAGCAGTTATACAGTTTTCAGATGAAGGAAGATACACCTATTCTACATTTCAATACTTTCAATAGGATCTTGAGTGATTTATTGGCTCTAAAGGTAAGCTAGAAGAAGAAGACAAAACTCTTCAGTTACCCTCTTCTCTTCTATAAAGTTATGACCTTATCCTCTTCTCTTCCGTAAAGTTAGGGCCACTTGACGGCAACCATCATGTGTGAAAATGAGACTTTAGAGTTGGAAGATGTCATGCTCCAGAATAATAAGTTGAGGAAAAAGACAGATTTCACAGAAGGCCTCAGGATTGATTGTCTAAAGGCAGAGGGAAAAATCACGGGGTAGGGGACTAAAAATGGATCCAAGCATTTCTAGCAGTAATGCCTGCTTCTACTGTAGAAAACCAGTACATATTAAGAAAAAATATTTCAAATATAAGGAGATGTTGAAGAAGAAAGGCGGTAAGGATACTAATGAGGCTAGTACTAATGAAAAGTCATAATAAGTTGGTATTGTTGAAGAAACAAATGAGAATCTATGTGATGCCCTGGAAGCTCAATCAAGAAAGAGAAAGTACTCAGATACTCGGTTACTTAAATCAGGATGCACATACCACATGTTCTAAAAAAGAGAATGGTTCAGCATATACAAACCTTTCAATGGAGGCTCAATCCTGATGGGTAACGACGCCTTGTGCAAGAGAGTTGGCGTTGACAATATTTGTATGAGGATATTTAATGGACATTTGTGAACTCTCACGAACGTGTCACATTTCAGATCTAAGGAAGCGTTTTCTCTCGTTGAGAGCATTGGAAGCTCAAGGATGCAAGTTCTCAGATGCAGATAGAGATGTTAAAGTTATCGAAGGCTCCTTGACAATTTTCAAATAAGAACGGACTGTGAACTTATACAAGATGATCGGAAGCGTTATTGTTGGTGACGCTTCAGCCACAATGGAGAAGAATGACACACAAGACTTTGACACATGCGTCTTGGACACATAAACGAGCGAGGTCTTCAAGCCCTAAACAACAAGAGAGTTCTATCAGACATCAAATATTGCAAACTCGTCCTATGTAAATTTTTCATTATGGGTAGACAGCGTAGAGTAGATTTCTCTACATCACAGCACAACATAGAGGATTTGTTAGATCTCATACACACCAATATATTGGGACCTTCGCCAGTAGCATTCATTGGGGTGTAAGGTACCATGTTATGTTCATAAATGACTTCTTCAGGAGAGTTTGGGTGCATATTTTGAAGCAGAAATCAGAGATATTTCAGAAGTTCAATGAGTGAAAAGTTATGAAGAAGAATTAGAAGGGGCGAAAGATGAAATTTTTGAGCTCCGACAATGGAGGCGAGCGTAGAGTTCAAAGCTTACTTGATAGATGAATGAATTGAACACCAGCTAAGTATTTCAGGGCGATCAGAATAGAATGGAGCAACAAAGCACATGAATCAGATAGTTACAGAACGTGCAATTTATAAGCGTCCAACATATGACGTTGAGGCCAGTGTCCTTGGTGGCCTGGCGCTGAGAGTCGATGAAGTAGGCAGGGACGATGATGATGGCGTTCTTGACAGTTGTCGCAAGGTAAGCCTCTGTGACTTCGCACATCTTCATCAGCACCATAGACAAGATCTCTGGGAATTGCTTCTCCCGTCTCTTGAACCATACAACAATCCTACGCTTGTCCTCAGGACCTGAAATCACCTCAACTGGCCATAGCCTGATTTCGCTCTGCGCTGAAGAGTCGCCGAATCTACGGCCTATTAAACGTTTTGCATCTGAAAAATAGTATGTAGAAAACAATGGATGTCAAAAATGCAGTCAATAAACAAAACATCAAAATGAAGCAGTAGTGATGGTAACTACTTGAACTTGTTTCGTTATATCTTTGTTAATGAAATACGAGGGAACTTACATCCCAACACTTTCACAGAAACAAAAAAGAAAATGTAGAATACGAAATTAATACAATATTAATTTTAGCATGAGAAATACCACAATCATTGATCGTATGCCTGAATGCAAGCCATAGAACAAAACTTAATTCCATGGTCTATTCACATAGATAACATAGCTGCTATGCACATACATTATCACTGTAAACTGACAATATAACACATGCTACAAGACTTGAGCTATCCCTCTCATATCAATTATTCCCATGTTAGATCTCAATTCAAACATGAAGCTGAGTGTAATAGTGAGGTTATATTAATATGCAAAAATCCTTTAAGAACAGTACACTGTCATAAAAACCTCACAAAATTAATTTGTTATTTACATGTGAATAAGCATCCTTAACAGAGAATTAATGAATTTATGCTTTAGTTTTTAACCGAATTAAAACGCTAATAATGGCACTATATTTAGTTATTCTATTTCACCCCTTCAGGATGGGGAAGCAAGTGGTGAATAAGAGCGTGTAGGCATTTTGAAACTATTACAAACTGTCTATTAAATTTGAAACATGCAAACTAACACCTTGTTTGGCTAGTGGAGTTAAACTTAAGAACTCAGCTTACTCTGGCCAACTCTTACCTCCTCTCTCCGGGGTCTTTGACTGATTTACCATCATGGTTTGGGCCATCTCAAACCTTGTTTAAATGCACCATTTCTCCTTCCCACAATATTTTGACTCGATTCACGTCCCATTGTAGTTTTCCTTGAAGCTCCACCTTACGATGAACTCCTATCCAACCTTATCCTTGAAACTCCACATCGAACTGAGTTTCCTTCCTTCAGCTTGTATAACTCTCCACATTTCTCTCCTTTTAGGATTACCTTGTCTCTTTGACTAACTGTGATGACGCTTTATTGCACTTGGATCTGACATCCTTCTTCATCGAGCACCTTTATGGATATTAGATTGTAGAGTGACTCCGGGACATATCGGACCTCCTCCAAAGCACACACAATTTCATCTTTTTCTGTAATCTTGACTGTCCCAGTGCCAGTGACCTCGCAAAGCGAGCTATCCACTATCTTGACAATCCCTTCATCCTTTACAATCAAAGAGTTGAACATCTCTTTTTGAGAACATACATGAACCGTACTACCTGAATCAAATATTCAATCTTTACTTTGAGAAGTGTTATCTTCGTAGGAAGTCATTAATACTTTGATTTTCTCTAATTTGCTCAATGCTATGCCTGCTTTCGCAGCTTGCCCCTTCTTCAACCACTCTTATCGATGCTTGCAGTCATTCATCCAATGACGTTTCCTGTGACAAAAATGACATGCCTTTGACGAGCCCGAACCTTTTTTCTTCTGCTCTTCCTTTCTTTCTCGTGACTGCCAAACTCGATCTTGTCTGCTCTTCTTGATTTGGCTAATCTCATTAGATAAGAGAGTTGACGTGACCTCCTCCAATATGTGAGTTTTCTTACTGTAGAGTATGATGATGATGATGTAATCATATGAGTCTGGAAGTGATAGGTAGTAAAAAGTGCATATTTATCAGCACATTCACTATCATATTTCCATATTTATTCCTATAATTATGCACTATTACTAATGTTTTATTATTTAATGTGTGCAGGCCTTGAGTAATTATTTAAATAAAAGAATAAAGCTTAAATGAAGCCCAGAAGCCCAAAAAGCCCATGTACAAGCCCTGTGCAAAAGTTGTAGTAATTTAGAAGTTTCATATTATCTAACCTAATCTAAACTTAGATTATTAAACTCTTTATTTAAAATCTAAGTGAAGAAAAGGAAGGATAAGAAAGAACTCCTAACTTCTAAAAGAAGAGGAAAGGGATGGACTTCTACTCAACCCTAGTTGCTTACAAGACAAGGCTAAAGATAAAAGGAGAAGAGTTTAAAGATAAAAATTATTTCAAAAAATTCGGATTCAGACTGTACACGTTTTAGTATTCAGATCATAACTTTTGTTACAGATATTCAAATCTGATGATTCAAGATGTTCCAGAAAGAAGACTTGAAGACCTACAACTCTTATGTTGATCAAACTTTCCAATTCAGTCAGCCGATGAGCCAATTTTGACGATCAACATGATAACAAGTTGCAAGACAGATTTGAACTTCTATGGATAAGTCAAAACAAGTTTGGAGATAAAATAAGAATTCAAATTCAGAGATATTTTGCTCCTCTTATCTTCATACGCTTCTTATCCTCTGGTTTTCTCCTATAAATACCCCTGCATAAGTTTGGAAATAAAATAAGAATTCAAATTCAGAGATATTTTGCTCCTCTTATCTTCATACGCTTCTTATCCTCCGGTTTTCTCCTATAAATACCCCTGCATAGCAACAGAGGAAGGGCATATCTCAGAAGCCCAGTGCAGTACAGAAACAAATCTAGGGTTTTTCTTAGGCTAACTTGTAGATTGTAATTTAGGTTTTTTTTAGTTTTCTTTTGTGTAATTTTTGTAACTGAGAGGAGAAGATACTTTCATGGAGGAAGGAGATCAAGCTTGTACTGAGGTGACATCGGTGTAAGTAATCTTTTCTTCTATTGTTAATTGAATCAAAAGGAAAGTTTATTTCTTTTTTTTTTTCTATTCTTGTTTTGTTTTTCTTTCTCTCTTTTGTGTTTGTGGATCCATGTGAAACCAAGAGCTTCGAAGGTGCCTTCCCCTTGCAAGTGCCGTTGATGGTTTATGATGATGAATATCTACTTCCATAGTAGCGTAGTTTGCCCTTTTTATTTCGTAGTATAGATCGGGAGTAGGGAAGATCTCATATTCCATGCTTTGTTCGCCTTCAAAGAAAGGTACGTCATTGACACGGTTCCAAGGTAAGCAGACGCCGAAGAGGTAAGTAGGTTTTAGTTTTTAGTTTTTAGTTTTTAGTTTTCTTTCTTTTATTTTTAGTGTAAATCACCAAATTCCCAATCTTTTTCACACTTCTGCTTTTTCATTGTAAATATCATATCATTGTAAATATTACTTCTAGTTTCTCCATCTTCTTAATTTATCACTTTCTTTCTAACCTGACTTTAACAACTATTAATTCAAACACTTTAGAGAACTTACTAAACAAGCTTCCATCGCTAGTCCCTCCCTGTGGATCACGACCCGCATAGCCACTTGCTATAGCGGTAGTATTGAGCACCTTGTACATCCTATTCTTAAAACTAAAATTCTATATTTTGTGTGCAGGCAAAACCTCAATCAAAATTTTGGCGCCGTTGCCGGGGAGGGACGGTAAGTTTCTCTCTAAAAAAAAACTAATTATTGATTTATTTATTCTTTTTGTTTGCAGGATCAGAGAACAGGAAAACTAACAGCAGCAACTCTGTGCCTCTGCCCTCGAAGGTAGAGCAGCAGAGCCTACTACAGAGCCGCATTTGCGCGGCAATAGCCGCGTTTCCGTGGCCTGTGTAGTTCACTACTCACTCTGTTTTCTGCAGGTTGCTGCAAATTGAAAGATTTGTTTACTGCTCTGTTAACTTTTCTCTGTGATCACCCTGCACACTGCTAATTAATTAACAGTAACCTATTTGTTGAAAAATAAAAAAATTAGACTCTTGCATATAGGCACGTGTCTATTTAATTTTTTTAATTTCTGTTGAAGAGTGCTGGAGACAAGGTACGTTCGCATTGCATATAGACTAGGAAGCACCCTTGGCTGATTTACTGCTTTTGAGTGAATATTTGTCTATTGTTTTACACTTGCACTAAATTGACTTAAGGACTTGTCCTATAAATAAGATAAGGTGGGGATTTCATCACCCTTCCTTGGCCCACAAACAATCTCCTAACTCACTAACCCAAGCCTAACTAAAAATGAGTAGACGTTGGCCTAGGGACATCTCGGACTCAATTAGGAGATTATCCTAAGGGGGAACGGAGTTGGAATTTGACTCTTACCAAATCAGTGTCTAGGAAGGGGATTGAGGGCCGAAAACCCGAAGATTGGTGGTTATTTAATTAAGGAACGTCTTTGACGGAAAACCTCCCACCAATCTTGCCCTGACCTGGCTGATTAGCTTGTGGTCAAAGTCTGCATTATACCTCCCGTGGACAGTCTAACCAGTTAGGAGTTTTCTAGGTCATAGGTCTACCCTAATTTAGGTTAGAATATTTTTTTTTCTTTTTTGTTTGCTTATTTGTTTGTTTTCTTTTTCTTTGTTTGTGTTTTATTTGTGATATGGCTTATAACAACAATTTTTTCAATTTTAATAATAATCCATATTACACATCAACCTCTTTTTCGGATATTACCAACCTGGCATATCATAACTTTAACCAACCTAGTGTGCCAGATTGGTCTTATCCGAATCATTACATGCCCCAGTCCCAATACTATGAACAAGACTGGAATAATCATCACTACTCTTCACAGAGTCAATGGGGATACAATGCCCCTGAGCCATATTGTCAACCACCTGTTCAACCATTATCTTCATATACTTCTTTTACCACATCACCAATGTTTCAGTCCGATCCATTCGATGGGTTAGAAGAAAAAGTGGATCGTTTGCAAGATATAATGAATGATCAAATTTCTAGACTTTCAAACATTCTTGAACTAACCAACTAAGTTGATAGGAACCAAGAATCATTCTGTCTAGAAGACCTTGATCAAAATTCAATTTCATCACATCAATATGAACTTGATCAATCCCAATCCTTAGACAAATTGGCTAGTTTTAATTTCAATGAGATTGAATTAGATTGTGAATGTGAACCCGATCCCCAACTTTGCGATTCAGTTTCCATCTTCGAATCTATGTTGACTCCGGTATTCTTACCCAATTTGGACCAATTTTCTGAGCCAACATTTATTCCCGTACCCATAGATCATGAAATTGAATCACCCATTTTTGATGATCATCATATTGAACTTGACCAATTTCATACTTTTGAAAGTCCCATTGACAAATTGGCAAGTTCTCATTTTTATGAAATTGAACTCAATGAGATATGTGACCTTGATTCTCAAATTTGTTGTGATCGAGTTCAAATTCCCGAATCAATATTGACTCCTGTTCTGTTACCCGATTTAAGTAATATTTTAGAGTCAGTTTTGATTCCCACACCTGTCATTCTTGAACTTGAATCACCAATAGTAAGTCACATTCTATTGTGGGAAAATGATTGTGGACTTGAGTTTCAATTCTTGGACTTGGACTCAACGCTTGAACCAAAACTAACTCTCGAACCCCACGTCAATTTTCCTGAGTTTGTATTGGATCCTGAACCTATAATTCTTAAGTCCAAGTCAACCATTCTACCAAGTCACATTCTTTTGTTGGACATAGGTATAAACCATGATGACTCTGTGATGATTTTTCAGGACTGGTCATGTAAAGGAAGTAAGATTCACGATAGGATCTTCCATGATCCTACTCATACTGGGGACTCTAAACATGTAAATAGAAAAGAGGTCAATAAAGGTAGGTTTCGTGAACTACCACATTATCTTGATTGGGTAGCAACGCTTGGCCCAATCCGACCACCACCGGAACCACCACCTTAAGGTAATATTTTCCTTCCCTTTCTTCTTTTTCATGCATACATGCATTCATTCATACATTGAGGACAATGCATGAGATAGGTGAGGGGGAGGATTTACTAACATACTAACATAGTTAGATACTAACTAAAAAAAATTTAAAAATTTAAAAAAAATTTTTTTTTTTAAAAAGAGAACAATATTTTGACTTATCTTTTGAAAGAAATCTAAGTTAGTCTTAAGAATTAGGAAAATCATGATTAGGATTTCTAAAAACTTGGTTAAAAAAAATAAATTGTTGAATTTTAAGGTATAGGAGAAAAAATTGGCTAATTTAATTAGTCTTGATTTTTACCTTAATGAAATGTGCATACCTAATACATTTACATATATAGGATTCTAAGACAAAGACTCTTGTGCCTTAAAAAAAATAAAATAAAATAAATATATATATATATAATTAAAAAAGGAAATTCACTGATTAAGCTGGATACATGTGCCTCAAGAAGCATAAGTATTCACGCCTAAAGGTGATTGTATAAATAAAAACCTTAGTTTTGCGGCCTAGTTCACTCGAATCCTTAAGTCCGTGGGGTGTTTTCTCACCCGGTGCCCTAAAACCAACCGGTTTGGGAGCCACCAACTTTAAGTTCGCTACATGGGTGGATTAGAAAGCCTAAGAAAATTAAGAAAAATTATTTATATATGTACTAACACATTTAATAGTCAATTAGTTAGGTATGAGGGCCTCAAGAAGCCTTCATGCTTACACGAAAGAAAATTAGATGAGTTATACATATTAAAAAAGAGAGAAAATAATAATAAAGAGGCATGAGAGTCCAAGTTAAAGAATTCCTAGTAAAGATTCACAAGGATGCATATGACTTTTTGGAAACGAAAAAGACTATACAAAAATTCAATTTTGATTCTTACCTAAAATGGATAACAATTTATTATATAAAGACTAAGTTTAAGAATGAATAAAAATGATAATCCTGAAACTTATAGATTACTTAGTCTCTTCAAACATATTTCAAATATTTTCCTTTTTATGGATTTTGTGGGTGTACTCCGCTGAAAACCCTCACGAGACAACACTCGTCCTCTAGAGTAATCTAGAGGTTTAACGGCTTGTTGCACATGCTAAGTGCAACCGTGATTCCTACGAAAGTGAGTTAGGATAGATTAGTTTTTCTTTTCTTATTCTTTTTGATTTTTTTTACTCGAGGACGAGCAAAAAGATAAGTGTGGGGGTGTGATAGGTAGTAAAAAGTGCATATTTATCACCACATTCACTATCATATTTCCATATTTATTCTTATAATTATGCACTATTACTAATGTTTTATTATTTAATGTGTGCAGGCCTTGAGTAATTATTTAAATAAAAGAATAAAGCCTAAATGAAGCCCAGAAGCCCAAAAAGCCCATGTACAAGCCCTGTGCAAAAGTTGTAGTAATTTAGAAGTTTCATATTATCTAACCTAATCTAAACTTAGATTATTAAACTCTTTATTTAAAATCTAAGTGAAGAAAAGGAAGGATAAGAAAGAACTCCTAATTTCTAAAAGAAGAGGAAAGGGATGGACTTCTACTCAACCCTAGTTGCTTGCAAGACAAGGCTAAAGATAAAAGGAGAAGAGTTTAAAGATAAAAATTATTTCAAAAAATTCGGATTCAGATTGTACACGTTTTAGTATTCAGATCATAACTTTTGTTATGATATTCAAATCCGATGATTCAAGATGTTCCAGAAAGAAGACTTGAAGACCTACAACTCTTATGTTGATCAAACTTTCCAATTCAGTCATCCGATGAGCCAATTTTGACGATCAACATGATAACAAGTTGCAAGACAGATTTGAACTTCTATGGATAAGTCAAAACAAGTTTGGAGATAAAATAAGAATTCAAATTCAGAGATATTTTGCTCCTCTTATCTTCATACGCTTCTTATCCTCTGGTTTTCTCCTATAAATACCCCTTCATAGCAACAGAGGAAAGGCAGATCTCAGAAGCCCAGTGCAGTACAGAAACAAATCTAGGGTTTTTCTTAGGCTAACTTGTAGATTGTAATTTAGGTTTTTTTTTAGTTTTCTTTTGTGTAATTTTTGTAACTGAGAGGAGAAGATACTTTCATGGAGGAAGGAGATCAAGCTTGTACTGAGGTGACATCGGTGTAAGTAATCTTTTCTTCTATTGTTAATTGAATCAAATGAAAGTTTATTTCTTTTTTTTTCTATTCTTGTTTTGTTTTTCTTTCTCTCTTTTGTGTTTGTGGATCCATGTGAAACCAAGAGCTTCGAAGGTGCCTTCCCCTTGTAAGTGCCGTTGATGGTTTATGATGATGAATATCTACTTCCATAGTAGCGTAGTTTGCCCTTTTTATTTCGTAGTATAGATCGGGAGTAGGGAAGATCTCATATTCCATGCTTCGTTCGCCTTCAAAGAAAGGTACGTCATTGACACGGTTCCAAGGTAAGCAGACGTCGAAGAGGTAAGTAGGTTTTTAGTTTTTAGTTTTCAGTTTTCTTTCTTTTATTTTTAGTGTAAATCACCAAATTTTCAATCTTTTTCACACTTCTTCTTTTTCATTGTAAATATCATATCATTGTAAATATTACTTCTAGTTTCTCCATCTTCTTAATCTACCACTTTCTTTCTAACCTGACTTTAACAACTATTAATTCAAACACTTTAGAGAACTTACTAAACAAGCTTCCATCGCTAGTCCCTCCCTGTGGATCACGACCCGCATAGCCACTTGCTATAGCGGTAGTATTGAGCACCTTGCACATCCTATTCTTAAAACTAAAATTCTATATTTTGTGTGCAGGCAAAACCTCAATCAGGAAGCGAGCTAAAAAGTATCAACGCCTTGTCCTCCTCGTCGATCTTGGCATCAATAGCTAGAAGCCCGCTGATGACTTTATTGAAGAAGTTTAAATGCTCCAACACTGCTGTTCCTTCATTCATGCATAACCTATACAATTATTTCTTGAGATACACCTTGTTGGAAAGAGGCTTTTCGTCATGTACAATATTTCTAACCTTTACTATAATCTTATAGCCGTTTCTTCATCTATCACGTTGTACATCACCTCATCTACGAGATATAATTGGATCGTGCTTGTCGCCTTTAGATCCATCTTCTCCCAATCTTTGTTTGATGAACCTGTAGGTTTTGCTGACTTACCTTGCAAGGTCTTGTGAAGACCTTATTGCACCAGCAACACCTTCACCCTCTTTTACCATAAGCTGAAGTTTTCTTTGCCATTGAATTTCTCGACCTCGAACTTTATTGTAAAACTTTCTATTTTCGACATTTTACCCTTCATCAACCTTTAGCTCTGATACCAATTGTTGTGAAATTGATATATTCTGATACCAATTATTGTAACAAATCGGCTCTATCAACACCAATTGTTACTCTCAGGATTGACATATGGGGAACTTGGCAATATGATCACTACTTGCAAAAGATAATTATTGTAAAACAAACTATTAATACCTAGACAAACTAGTAAAAAGAAAGAACACGAGGATTTAACGTGGTTCGGCCCAAACTTGACCTACGTCCGCAGCGGGAGAACTTAAGAGAGTTTTATTAATAACTTGATACAAAGATATCTAAGTTTCCTCTTGATGTAACAAGAGTATTCACCTTCCTCCTTAATCTAGACCAGATTACAAGAGTGTACCTGATCTTTATGCACCTTTACCTCACTCTCCTCTTTGCTTGGCTTCCTTCAGATCTCCTTAGTGTTCTCCACTTTTTTCTCCTTTAAATCAGTTTGATTGAGACAATTACAATGCTGGGTTACAACTTTTATTTATAAAATTTTACAATATTACTCCTTTTTAGACTATGAGATGATCTTGACTTTTGAATGCTTGAAGAATCTTGATCAATCCTATTAGGAGTTGATCTCCTTAATTTAGAAGGATTTTAAACCATTTAATTTTTAAAAACAAGTCTTTCATTGAATAGAAACTTAGTGCTATTTGTACTCCACTAGAAAAGGAAACCAGCTCCTGAAAAGAAAACTGATTTTGCTTTAAAAAATGCCCGTATAGTTGACTAGCACTTAGGTCCAGTTAACTAATCCGTTCCATTAGTCGACTAATAGGTTTATGTAATCGACTACTGTAAACTGCTTCCTCTTTGTATCTGTCTTAGTCGACTATTATTTAGGTCTAGTCGACTAGTAGTTTTTATTAGTCAACTATGAGTCGACTAACTTTTCGTGTTCTGCTTCTCTGCTTCTGTCAAGTCATCATCTTCTCCAACTCGATTGGATCTCCTGAGATCATCATCTCCACTTGAAAATAAGACAAAATCCTAACACAATTGAGGTCTGTGTTGTGCGCAGAACAACAACCACTTAGAGGAACCCTTAAGCCACAGATGCAACATATAGAAGTACTACCAACAGTAAGAACAATTGAACAATGAGAGAAAATTAAACACAATATTTAACGAGGTTCGGCTAATTTCGCCTACGTCCTCGGGGCAAGGAAGAGAGATTTCTTTATCGATTTTATAATCAATACAAATTGCAAGCATTTCATATTAAGAGGACTCTACCTCTCTAATATACCCAAGGAAACCCTAGGAGAATCAGATTCCTTTTTGGACTCGTTTCCAATTCAGCAAACTTTTCGAAAATAGTCCAGACCCGTCTGTCGGTCGACCGGTCAGTCAACCGACCCAAGCCTCGGTCGACCTTGCAGGTCGACCTAACCGAGAGTTAGGCAATGTCAGTCGATCGACCGAGCGGTCGACCGTTCTCCTTCTGCGGTCGACCGGGCGGTCGACCGCAACAGCCTGTGCACGTTGGTGCACACCGGTCGACCAGTCCTCCTGCTGCTGATTCTGATTCTGCTGCTGATCCTTGTCGTCGTCGACTTCCTCGACTTCCTCTCTCTTCCTACAATTCTCCACCTCGGTGAAGATTTCTCAAATCTGAGCCGAACTGAAACATAGGATCTGTCGACTCGAAAGTGGCTGCACCAGTGTGGTTACCTACATACCCTGCCCAAGGGAAAAAGCCATCTGTAGTTCATCCAAAGGAGCTTCAACAAGCTCATGCAACATGAAGGATATGGAGCAATGCTTTACAATGTGTAAACTTGACTCCTGAGACCACCTTGGTAAGCATGTCGGCGAGATTCTCCGTTGTCTGAATATTCAGTAACTCAATATCACCCTCATCGAGAATCTCCCTAACAAAATGGAACCTGACATCATTGTGCTTCGTCCGTGCATGATACACATGGTTCTTAGCTAAATAAATAGCACTCATACTATCACAATTGATCTTTAGTAGATCATGATCAATCCTCAAGTCATCAAGCAAGCCTTGAAGCCAAATTGCCTCCTTTATAGCCTCCGTCATGGCCATGTACTCGGCCTCTGTAGTAGACAATGTAATGGTATACTGTAGAATAGAGCGCCAACTAACCCGTACTTGAGATAATGTAAAGACATACCCCGTCGTGGATCGGCATTTGTCGAGGTCACCAGCATAATCGGAATCAACATACCAGATACAGTCCTGCTTCCCTGTGGAATCCTTCTCGAATACCAAACCAACATCTATGGTACCTTTAATGTATCGCAGAATCCACTTCACTGCCTCCTAATGACCCTGTCCCGAATCATGCATATACCTACTGTAACGCCCCAATCCCGCAGGTACGGGGACGTTATGGCGACGTACATACGCGAGGTGAAAACACGCTCACGCGTACGTTAAGCCTCAGTACAGTACAATACCTCCATATAGATATGAGGTCCAGCATGAAAGCAGTACAAGAATACCTGCAGAAAGAGGTCAGCAATCATAACAAATATGAAAAATGGGGACAAAGAAGATAACGGAAATAAAGCACAAAGATACCTAGGAATAGTCCCGATGCGGAATCTCCCATGTGACTCCAAGGCACTCTCTGAAGCTATGGTAACTCGGATCTCCAATCTGGGCATGCAAACCCAGGGTCGTCAGAAAGCGACCTAGTGAGTGGTAAAATGAAGAAGGCAGGAATATATACATAATAATACAAGCACGATACTAATGTATAATACATGATGTGGTACAAGTAACATGATATCATAAGCATAGAGGAAGCAGTAGAAATATATAAACATGTCATCTTTTGGTACCATCACTACCTAGCCGGTTACCATCGGGTCATGTCTATAGTCGTGTCCAGTTTATATAATAAATAATGTTGTCTAGTGGTGACGTGATGGAAATGAATATGGTAGTGATGTAAATGAACATGCAGGTGGGCATATGCAATATGAACATGCATGTGAGCATATACAATATAACCATCATACGGTGTCGTGCATATACAGTCACGATGTCTGCAAGGAATACAGGAAACAGAATAGATGTACTGTGGAACATGCGTAGTATGCCATCACAGAAAGTGTAACAGGAAACAGATACAGTAATAAGTATACAAGTAACACGGTACCGAATAAATGATCAGGAACAGTAACAAGTATAACTAAACATGTATCAGGCAAGTCATGTCCAAGTCATGTCATTTATACAATAGTAGCAATCAGTACCAGCTGCTATTTTAATTACTCTCTTCCAGTGTCCCATACCACTGGCGGTTCATACTGAAGCCCGCACCCCAGTCGAACCCATCCGGACATGGCCTACGGGTACCATTATCCAAACGAGAGAGCAACCAAATATCAAGTGTTCCCGACGTCACTATTGTGTATACTGTTTTATTATGTTAATTGGAAACCCGTGGTCGAGGAGTTCTTATCGGGTGGATGTATCCCGTGCATACCCGGGATCACGGCCTTAAACAAGCCCCTGGCTGCCAGGACCAGGGCCCTCCGCTAAGAGGGGAGCATGAATCAAGTAACAAGAGCTCATGGAGCAATTGGTAGGCAGCCCTCCTACCGTCCCCTGCAGTGGGAAAACAATATGGATCCAGTACATCACCCGATAAGATCTAATCAACCGTCAAGTCTCCCCCAAACCCCAGTTATCATTATGATCTGTTATATCAAGTATACAATGTAACAAGACAACCACTGTACATGATACGGGTAACATGTTAACTGGACTTGAGCTCTGTTGATAGCGTAGAACAATATAACGAGAACAATATACCCGAAAACGGGAACAATATCACGGGAACAATATACCATGAACAATATAACATAAACAATAGATGTGGGATTCCACATATCGCATATCAACAGCTCTCATGTCCAGTATCGAGTATATCCATATCAGTAACATGAAGCAATCATATAACATGAATACGGTACATGGAACAATAATACATGTACTATGAACGGGGATTCCTATGACAGTAATAGAGAAAGCATACATGCACTGGTAACAGGGCGATGGAAACATAACATGCATGTATAACAGTGATACGTAAACATAATATGCCGGTGTAACAGTGATACGTCAACATAATATGCCGATGTAACAGTGATATGGAAATATGAAATGCAGGCATGTGTAGCATGGGCATGAAATGAAGTAGTCCATGCAGTGGTCTATCCGTGTACTATCTCAGTGCACGTGCATGTCCTGACAGTGATCAGTGTGTCTATAAAATGACGGTGTCCTAGAATATCCGTATATTCCTGCAGTATTAGGGTCATGAATATCAGTACTTATGTAATGGTGAGACGTGTGCATGACACTACCTAAAGCTACATGAATTACCGACATCCAGTATAACCGATATATATATATATATATATATATATATATATATATATATATATATATAATATATATATATATATATATATATATATATATATATATATATATATATATATATGCACTACGGTATTTAGTGTACCGGTGTGATCATCTACTCGGGTGTTACATATAAGTCTTACCAAATTATAATAAATAGTGACTAGTGTTTCTCATCTTATTAACTAACCACGCATTCCGTTATTATGCCTTAATTACAGGAATTACAATAATTATCATGATTTACCGATAATCATGTTTTATTCTTAATTAGGCAATCAATCAAGATCTTAATCATGATAAAATATAATTTATAAAAAGAAAACACTAACAAACTGGCTACAGGACTGTAGCTCTCGTTTCCACGATCGCAACGGATCCAGAATCGTTCCAATCGGAGTCCGGATGCTCCCGATATCGCCCGAACACTGAAAATAATACACGAGGGTTAAATATGTAATAACTGAAAAGATTCAGGGGGCTATTTGTAATTTTACAGGGGCCTAAAAGTAATTAAAAAATATTACAGGGGTAAAAATGAAATATTACCTTACCGGGTTCGGGTCGCCCGCGGGTTGGATTTCTATCCAAACCCAAACCCCCTCCTATTTGGGTTATTGGGTTCGGGTTACAACCCGAACCCAATAACAACAACAATCGCAGCAGCAGCAGTGCTGCTGCTGCGCCCGCCTTGGCCGGCGGCGCCCGCCGCCCGCACGTGCGCGGCCGGTGCGGCCACCCAGCCGGCGCCGGCGCCTCGCCGGCGCCGCTCCAGCACCACCCCGGCGCCGCCGGGGGTCCACCAAGAGAGAGAGAAAGGGACTGAAGGGGGTGGGGCTGGTGCCCCCCCTTCACCAACGCCGCCGGCCTCGCCGGCGGTTGCACGGGCCGGCGCCGCCTCGCCGACGTCGCCCAGGCCGGCGCTGTCTCGCCGGCGATCGCCCAGGCCGGCACCGCCTCTCCGGCTGTGGTCCAGTCGCAAAGAACAGAGAGAGAGGGAGCAATATGGGGGAGAGAGAGAGAGACCTGAAGAGAGAGATTAGAGAGAGAGAGAGTTTGGGAGAGAGAGAGAGAGAGATGTCGTGAGAATGAGAGAGGGAGAGAGATTGTAAAATAAAGGGGAGAGAGAAATGGCGGTGGCGTGCGCTGGAAGCCAGAGGAAGGATGGAGAAGAAAGTAGAAGGAAAGAGAAGAAAAGAAAAAGAAAAAGAATAAAATTAATATTTAAATATTATACTATTGGCCCAAAATTTGACTAGCTCCGAATGCTGCACAAAAATTACAGAAATTAGAAAATATTACGCTGAGACGTAATATGAAGACGGTTTGTCAAAACTCAATCCGGTTTGCCAATTAAAAATCCCGGAGTGTCGCGCTGATACGGGCGACACCGGTTTTGCCCGGATTTTCGATAACTTCAGGAAAATCCCCGAAAATACCCGAACGTAGATAATATGATTCTAAGATATATGGTGAAAGCCGATTCTCAAAATTCTACTCTGTTTGTGAAATAAAAATTGAAAGGCCGGTTATCGGTATCGGTCGACACCGACAACGGAGATTTTCCAAAATAATCCAGAAAAATTCTAGAAAATCCTGAAAAATCTAAAATATTAGAAAATAATTTTGGAAATTGAAATCAGGTCAATCGGAATACTACAGAGGTCAAATCAAATTTGTACGTCGTATCGCGTACAGATACGGTGATACGTACACTGGGGATCAGGGTGTTACATTTCTCCCCACCTTACAAAAATTGCGTCCTCGCAATTTCTATTCAGGTATGAGAACAAGATTTTCAACCCCAAAGTCTAAAGGTGATGGGTCCGCGACACTTCCGCTGCGCACTCTGCTATCGAGAAGGAAGCCGGGATGGAGAAGTATGGTAGTGAACTAATCCGAACGGATAGGAAACAAGACGATGCAAGGAAAGTGAGAAGGAAATCAGATGTTCTGGTTGACAACTGGAAGGAAGGAAGGAATATAAGCGAGTCAAGGAGTGAATCGTCAAGGTCATGATATTCTTGTACTCATTGCTGAAACCCCAAATTCAGATACAGATCTGTAAATCTGAACCTGATTGTACTGTCGGTAAGAGCCCAAGTATTGACCCAGGTGGTTACCCACACCAGGTGTGAACCTAAGCTCTGATACCACTATGTAACGCCCCAATCCCGCAGGTACGGGGACGTTATGGCGACGTACATACGCGAGGTGAAAACACGCTCACGCGTACGTTAAGCCTCAGTACAGTACAATACCTCCATATAGATATGAGGTCCAGCATGAAAGCAGTACAAGAATACCTGCAGAAAGAGGTCAGCAATCATAACAAATATGAAAAATGGGGACAAAGAAGATAACGGAAATAAAGCACAAAGATACCTAGGAATAGTCCCGATGCGGAATCTCCCATGTGACTCCAAGGCACTCTCTGAAGTTATGGTAACTCGGATCTCCAATCTGAGCATGCAAACCCAGGGTCGTCAGAAAGCGACCTAGTGAGTGGTAAAATGAAGAAGGCAGGAATATATACATAATAATACAAGCACGATACTAATGTATAATACATGATGTGGTACAAGTAACATGATATCATAAGCATAGAGGAAGCAGTAGAAATATATAAACATGTCATCTTTTGGTACCATCACTACCTAGCCGGTTACCATCGGGTCATGTCTATAGTCGTGTCCAGTTTATATAATAAATAATGTTGTCTAGTGGTGACGTGATGGAAATGAATATGGTAGTGATGTAAATGAACATGCAGGTGGGCATATGCAATATGAACATGCATGTGAGCATATACAATATAACCATCATACGGTGTCGTGCATATACAGTCACGATGTCTGCAAGGAATACAGGAAACAGAATAGATGTACTGTGGAACATGCGTAGTATGCCATCACAGAAAGTGTAACAGGAAACAGATACAGTAATAAGTATACAAGTAACACGGTACCGAATAAATGATCAGGAACAGTAACAAGTATAACTAAACATGTATCAGGCAAGTCATGTCCAAGTCATGTCATTTATACAATAGTAGCAATCAGTACCAGCTGCTATTTTAATTACTCTCTTCCAGTGTCCCATACCACTGGCGGTTCATACTGAAGCCCGCACCCCAGTCGAACCCATCCGGACATGGCCTACGGGTACCATTATCCAAACGAGAGAGCAACCAAATATCAAGTGTTCCCGACGTCACTATTGTGTATACTGTTTTATTATGTTAATTGGAAACCCGTGGTCGAGGAGTTCTTATCGGGTGGATGTATCCCGTGCATACCCGGGATCACAGCCTTAAACAAGCCCCTGGCTGCCAGGACCAGGGCCCTCCGCTAAGAGGGGAGCATGAATCAAGTAACAAGAGCTCATGGAGCAATTGGTAGGCAGCCCTCCTACCGTCCCCTGCAGTGGGAAAACAATATGGATCCAGTACATCACCCGATAAGATCTAATCAACCGTCAAGTCTCCCCCAAACCCCAGTTATCATTATGATCTGTTATATCAAGTATACAATGTAACAAGACAACCACTGTACATGATACGGGTAACATGTTAACTGGACTTGAGCTCTGTTGATAGCGTAGAACAATATAACGAGAACAATATACCCGAAAACGGGAACAATATCACGGAACAATATACCATGAACAATATAACATGAACAATAGATGTGGGATTCCACATATCGCATATCAACAGCTCTCATGTCCAGTATCGAGTATATCCATATCAGTAACATGAAGCAATCATATAACATGAATACGGTACATGGAACAATAATACATGTACTATGAACGGGGATTCCTATGACAGTAATAGAGAAAGCATACATGCACTGGTAACAGGGCGATGGAAACATAACATGCATGTATAACAGTGATACGTAAACATAATATGCCGGTGTAACAGTGATACGTCAACATAATATGCCGATGTAACAGTGATATGGAAATATGAAATGCAGGCATGTGTAGCATGGGCATGAAATGAAGTAGTCCATGCAGTGGTCTATCCGTGTACTATCTCAGTGCACGTGCATGTCCTGACAGTGATCAGTGTGTCTATAAAATGACGGTGTCCTAGAATATCCGTATATTCAGTATTAGGGTCATGAATATCAGTACTTATGTAATGGTGAGACGTGTGCATGACACTACCTAAAGCTACATGAATTACCGACATCCAGTATAACCGATATATATATATATATATATATATATATATATATATATATATATATATATATATATATATATATATGCACTACGGTATTTAGTGTACCGGTGTGATCATCTACTCGGGTGTTACATATAAGTCTTACCAAATTATAATAAATAGTGACTAGTGTTTCTCATCTTATTAACTAACCACGCATTCCGTTATTATGCCTTAATTACAGGAATTACAATAATTATCATGATTTACCGATAATCATGTTTTATTCTTAATTAGGCAATCAATCAAGATCTTAATCATGATAAAATATAATTTATAAAAAGAAAACACTCACAAACTGGCTACAGGACTGTAGCTCTCGTTCCCACGATCGCAACGGATCCAGAATCGTTCCAATCGGAGTCCGGATGCTCCCGATATCGCCCGAACACTGAAAATAATACACGAGGGTTAAATATGTAATAACTGAAAAGATTCAGGGGGCTATTTGTAATTTTACAGGGGCCTAAAAGTAATTAAAAAATATTACAGGGGTAAAAATGAAATATTACCTTACCGGGTTCGGGTCGCCCGCGAGTTGGATTTCTATCCAAACCCAAACCCCCTCCTATTTGGGTTATTGGGTTCGGGTTACAACCCGAACCCAATAACAACAACAATCGCAGCAGCAGCAGCAGCAGCAGTGCTGCTGCTGCGCCCGCCTTGGCCGGCGGCGCCCGCCGCCCGCACGTGCGCGGCCGGTGCGGCCACCCAGCCGGCGCCGGCGCCGCTCCAGCACCACCACCCCGGCGCCGCCGGGGGTCCACCAAGAGAGAGAGAAAGGGACTGAAGGGGGTGGGGCTGGTGCCCCCCCTTCACCAACGCCGCCGGCCTCGCCGGCGGTTGCACGGGCCGGCGCCGCCTCGCCGACGTCGCCCAGGCCGGCGCTGTCTCGCCGGCGATCGCCCAGGCCGGCACCGCCTCTCCGGCTGTGATCCGGTCGCAAAGAACAGAGAGAGAGGGAGCAATATGGGGAGAGAGAGAGAGACCTGAAGAGAGAGATTAGAGAGAGAGAGAGTTTGGGAGAGAGAGAGAGAGATGTCGTGAGAATGAGAGAGGGAGAGAGATTGTAAAATAAAGGGGAGAGAGAAATGGCGGTGGCGTGCGCTGGAAGCCAGAGGAAGGATGGAGAAGAAAGTAGAAGGAAAGAGAAGAAAAGAAAAAGAAAAAGAATAAAATTAATATTTAAATATTATACTATTGGCCCAAAATTTGACTAGCTCCGAATGCTGCACAAAAATTACAGAAATTAGAAAATATTACGCTGAGACGTAATATGAAGACGGTTTGTCAAAACTCAATTCGGTTTGCCAATTAAAAATCCCGGAGTGTCGCGCTGATACGGGCGACACCGGTTTTGCCCGGATTTTCGATAACTTCAGGAAAATCCCCGAAAATACCCGAACGTAGATAATATGATTCTAAGATATATGGTGAAAGCCGATTCTCAAAATTCTACTCTGTTTGTGAAATAAAAATTGGAAGGCCGGTTATCGGTATCGGTCGACACCGACAACGGAGATTTTCCAAAATAATCCAGAAAAATGCTAGAAAATCCTGAAAAATCTAAAATATTAGAAAATAATTTTGGAAATTTAAATCAGGTCAATCGGAATACTACAGAGGTCAAATCAAATTTGTACGTCGTATCGCGTACAGATACGGTGATACGTACACTGGGGATCAGGGTGTTACACCTACTGACCATAGAGACAGCTTGTGACAAATCTAATCGTGTACACACCATAACATACATCAGACTACTAACTGCGCTAGCATATGGGACGTGAGTCATGTACTCACGTTCTTCAACAGTCTTTGGAGACATAGTGGTAGATAACTTGAAATGAGGAGCCAGTGGTGTACTTACAGATTCGTATCCTTGCCGATGTTGAACCTCTGAAGTACCTTTTACAAATACCCCCTCTGTGTCAAGCTTACCTTGCCACTCCTTCGGTTTCATATGATTTCCATGCCT
Source organism: Agave tequilana (assembly GCA_038442645.1). Taxonomy (NCBI): domain Eukaryota; kingdom Viridiplantae; phylum Streptophyta; class Magnoliopsida; order Asparagales; family Asparagaceae; genus Agave; species Agave tequilana. Next base: position 49,443 of record JAVJIF010028756.1, on the reverse strand, counting down.
AGCATCTTCTTTGCTTCACCAAGATCCTTCATCTCAAACTCAGAAGATAAGTCCTTTTTCAGTGTATCAATTGCAGATCTAGACTTTGAAGCAATGAGCATATCATCTATGTATAATAGTAAATAGATATACTCTCCTGTAGGTAGCTTGTTGTAATACACACATGGGTCATAGTGGCTTCGTGTGTACCTCTTTCCTCTGATGAAGCTGTCGAAGCGCTTGTACCACTGTCTAGGAGACTGTTTTAACCCATACAGCGATTTCTTCAGCTTGCACACCATATCTTCTTTCCCTGCAGTGTTGAACCCTGTCGGCTGAGACATGTAGATCTCTTCATCCAGATCGCCATAGAGAAAGACGGTCTTTACATCGAGTTGATCAAGGTCCAACTCGTACTGTGCCACCAGAGCCAATAAGATGCGAATTAACGAATGCTTTACAACATGAGAAAATACCTAATTGTAGTCAATTCCTTCTCTTTGTGCATAACCTTTTGCTACCAATCTGGCCTTGTAGCGCACCATGTCTTCTTTAAGAGATCCCTACTTCTTTGCGTACACCCACTTACAGCCTATCGTCTTCTTTCCTATAGGCAACCTTGTGAGTTCCCAAGTGTCGTTCTTCTAAAGAGACTTCATCTCTTCTTCCATTGCGATTTTCCACATCTTCGACTCTGAACTGATTTCAGCTTCTCTGTAGGTGGACGGGATAGGCTCTTCAACGACCGGAAGAGCATAAGCAACGATCATATCTGTAGTGAGCCAACGTGGTTTACGTGTGTTTCTCCTTGGTTTTCTAACTGCAGTAGAATCAGGAACATCACTCATGATCTGTTCTTGATCCTCTTCATCATCAGCATCTACCTCATCTGCTTAATCATTACCTTGTGTCACTCTAGGTATGATCCTCACTGATGCTGAACTTTCTAGAGATAGTGGATTAGCATCATTCTCCACCTGCTGCGATACATCTTTGGTCTTGATAATCTCCACCTGCTGAGAGATCTTAGGCTTCAACATCGAAGCCTCATCAAATGTGATATCTCTGCTGAAAATAAACTTCCTGTCCGTAGGATCCCAGATCTTGAATCTTTTGATTCCCTTCTTGAAAACCGACGAACAAGCCCTTCTTCGCTCTTGACTCTATCTTATCTTCTTTAACATGATAATAGGTTGGACAACCAAACACCCTTAGCAAATCATAATCAGCAGCAGTTTTTTCCGACCAAACCTCGAGAGGAGTTTCCCTTCCTATCGCAGACGAAGGCAACCTGTTAACAAGATAGCAAGCGTATGCCAGAGCCTCAGCCCAAAATTCTTCGCTAAACCGGCATTAGATAACATACAACGGACCTTCTCTAGCAAAGTCATATTCATCCTTTCTGATACCCCGTTCTGTTGCGATGTTTCCCTCACTGTGAAGTGCCTCTCTATGTCCTCATCAAGACATAGCTTAAGGAAAGGATCTGACTTATATTCCCCTCCATTATCTGAACGGAGGACCTTGATTTTCCTTCACGTACTTCTCTCCAAATTTTTCTTCCACTTCACAAATAATTTTAGGACTTCCCCTTTGTACTTCATGGTATATACCCAACAACGCCTAGAATAATCATCAATAAAAGACACAAAGTAGTGGTTACCTCCAATTGATGCAGTCTTGGTAGGTCCCCAAACGTCAGTGCGAACATAATTCAGAATCCCCTTGGTGCAATGAGTTGCTGTGCCGAATTTCACCTTGATCTTCTTTCCGATGACACAATGTTCACAAAATTCCAACTTGTAAGTTCCGACCTTTTAATAATTCTTGTCTTGCAAGAGCTTGCAAAGACTTTTCTCATGTTTGTCCCAGCCTCATATGCCATAGCCTGGTTGAGTATTCATCTGAATTAGTAGAAGTTACCACTTGCCCTGTAACAGTACTACCCTTCAAGTAGTAAAGATTGTTCCGACGAACGACCTTCAGTACCACCATCGAGCCTTTGGTCATCTTAAGGACTCCTTCCTTTATTGACACCACAAGACCCAATGTCTCCAAAGCTCCAACAGAGATAAGGTTTCTCTTCAGTTGAAGTACATACCTCACTTCCTTCAGTTCTCGTATCATCCCATCGAACATCTTGATCTGGATTGTTCCTATACCTTCCATGATACATGGATGATCGTCGCCTATAACGACTAAACATCCCTCCAACTTCTCAAAGTTGAAAATCAATCCTTATTCGGGCACTCATGGTATGTAGCACCAATATCCAATATCCACTCATTATCTCCTGAGTAACCAATGATAGGAGTTGTGACAGAGAACGAGAATATCGATGAGTCTGAGTCTGATCCACCTGCCTGTGAGGTACTGTCTTGAGTACTGACCACCTTTGCAAGATTTGCCTCAGTCTTAGACTCCTTCTTCTTCCCTTTGGCCTTTGGACAGTCAACTTTCCAGTGCCCTAATTCTTTGCAGAAGGCACACTGGTTCTTCTTCAGATCTCTATAACCTGGCCTGGACTTCGATCTCCCTCGATCGTCTTTGCCCTTCTGTGTGAACCTCTGCCTCTTACTGTTAATGCCTCTGCTGATGTGCTTGCCTGAGAAGACTGTCTTTCTTTTCTCCTCGTCTCATAATTAACCAGAGCAGACGACACTTCATGATAGTTAAGGGACTGTCTACCATTTATGAAGGTTAAAGTAAAGTTTCATACTCCTCTGCAGGAAGAGAGTTCAAGAGAATTACCGCTTTTTCTTCTTCATTTACCTCGACATCCACATTAACCAAATTCGTAAGAAGCTTTGTGTAGTGATTCAGATGTTCATTTTACGGAGCATCCTTTCTTCATCTGAAATCATACAGCTTGCTCTTCAGCTGTAGTCTGGATTCAATACTTTTGGTCAGATACTTTCTTTCTAGGATCTCCCACAACTGCCTCGCAGATGTTTCGTGTAACACAAGGTATTTGATGTCTTGTGTTAGACATGATCTGATTAAGCCACACGCTGATCGGTTCATCTTATCCCACTCTTCTTCAGTGATTGTGCTTCGCTTCTTCTCCAAACGTAGAGTGTCTTCGAGATTTGATGTCGTCAGTGCATCCATCACCTCGCACCTCCACATGCCAAAATTGTTCGTGCCATTGAATTTCACCACATCAATCCTCGGATGTGGGTTCATGGTTCTCACAGATGTACTTTCTTCAGCCATCTCTTTGACTAGATCCTCTATGTAATGCGAAAACCAACGGAGTTAGATAAACAAATTTGATAAAGATCAGATCTTTACCTCCTCACGAAACCCTAGATGAGTTTCTGAATAGATCTACTCCTCAAATTGTTCCTTGAGTACTTCACACACTGTTCTGAGATCGACACACGATCCCACAAATAGTCCCAACGCTGACCTGAGATCGACACACGATCTCCGCCAATCAGCAACAGATAACCTTCGAATCACCAGATGATCCTACGACGAACCTGGGATGCTCTGATACCACTTGTTGTGCGCAGAACAACAACCACTTAGAGGAACCCTTAAGTCACAGATGCAATATATAGAAATACTATCAACAAGAACAATTGAACAATGGGAGAAAACCAAACACAAGATTTAACGAGGTTCGGCCAATTTCGCCTACGTCCTCAGGGTAAGGAAGAGAGATTTCTTTATTGATTTTATAATCAATATAAATTGCAAGCATTTCATATTAAGAGTACTCTGCCTCTCTAATATACCCAAGGAAACCCTAGGAGAATCATATTCCTTATTGGACTCATTTCCAATTCAGCAAACTTTCCGAAAACAGTCCAGACCCGTCTGTCGGTCGACCGGTCGGTCGACCGACCCAAGCCCCAGTCGACCGTGCCGATCGACCGGGGCTAACCGAGAGTTAGGCAATGTCAATCAGTCGACCGGGTCGACCGTTCTCCTTCTGGGTCGACCGGGCGGTCGACCGCAACAGCCTGTGCACGTTAGTGCACACCGGTCGACCGGTCCGGTCGACCGGTCCTACTGCTGCTGATCCTGATTCTGCTGCTGATTCTTGTCGTCGTCGACTTCCTCTCAACTTCCTCTCTCTTCCTACAGTCTGAGCAATGGAGGAAAGAGTCCTCTGCCCTTTCGCAGGATGTACGTAGCCTCCTAAGAGCCCTGGGATTTCCGCTGATATCTTTCTTGTGCTTCCTCTTGAACTCCTGAACAAAGTGGTTCACCAACCTGATATAAAGTCCTCTCCATCAAGGTGAGTGTCTCCAGCTGTGGCCTTCACCTCGAAGATGCCATCTTCAATGACGAGCAGAGAAATATTAAAGGTGCCACCACCGCGGTAAAAAATGAGGACATTCTTCTCGCCCACACTGGTTGCCTTCTTGTTGAGACCATAAGCAATAGCAGAAGCAGTGGGCTCATTGATGATATACATGACATTAAGACCAGCACTAACACCAGCATCTTTGGTTGCCTGGCGTTGAGAGTCATTGAAGTAGGTGGGAACAGTGACAACAGCATTCTTGACAGCGGAGTCCAGGTGTCTCAGCAATCTCACGCCATCTTCATCAGAACCATAGAGGAGATTTCCTCTGCAGCAAATTTCTTCTCTTCACCCTTGTATTCGACATTAATCATGGGTTTGTCTCCATGTACAGCAAAAAACCTTGAAGGGCCATAGCTTAACATCACCCCGGATGGACGCATCTCTGAACCTTCTGCCACTAGATTTAAGAATGTTAGCAAGCAGAGACATAAGAGTTAAGAATGTTATACTTGTGGGGAAAGAGAGAGGGAACATTACTAATGCATTATGCACTTACTGACAAATTTTTTATTACCCAAAAAATGATAGAGGATATACAGTACAATTCAATCGATTCATATAGTTTCCCTCAAAAATTTTCATGCTCAGTAACAATCAGCATTCTCTCTTCCCTTGAGGTGAGCTATAGCATTTATAACAAGGATAAGCATAAAGAGCTAATGCATGCATCACATTAGTTACAACTCATTACCTATTTCGTACACTTTACTAGAAGTTACATATCGGGCATTGTAGTGGTCAAAAATTGACCCTGTTGTGCGCAGCGGGTGGGAAACACAACAACCACCCTTGAGGAATCCGCCCACCTGACGGAGACTTGATGCAGCCGGAGAAACAACCAACACAACAGGAACAACAACCAATAGAGAAAAAAACAATCAACGCACAAATTTAACGAGGTTCGGCCAACGTGCCTACGTCCTCAGAGCAAGGGAGAGAGAGATTTTATTGATTCAACAATCAATTACAAATAATTCCTTCTTCAAGGAATTTCCAATGGAGATTTTTTTGTGAGATTCTTAGGGATACAATACATGAGGTCTCTAACCTCTATTTATAACCACAGAGTCCCTGAATTTATGGAAACCCAGGTTGGATTCAATCCCATTCAGAAAAAGAATTTGAATCCTAAAAGGAAAGTCCAAACGCGCCTGTCAGTCGATCGACCCATGTCACGGTCAACCGGCCCGGTCGACCGCGCCCAACCGAGAGCGAGCCCTTGTCAGTCGGTCGACCGGGCCGGTCGACCGCTCCTTCCTGTGCACGCCCGTGCATGCCGGTCGACCGGGCCGGTCGACCGGCCTCCTCCACCGGTCGACCGGGCGGTCGACCAGGAGCACTTCTGGCCTGCTCCATGCGCCGTTTCTCGCTTCCTTTGTCGTCTGATCTTTGTGCTACCTTCTTCCATCTCCTTTATCTCCTCTCTCCCACAATTCTCCACCTCAGTTAAGATTTTTCAAATCTGAGCCAATCTCCAACGAACTCCAGTCTATCGGCGAAATCGACACACGATCTCGGCTTGCGCGCTCCTGACGAAATCGACACACGATCTCGGCGAAATCGACACACGATCTCGGCGAAATTGACACACGATCTCGGCTTGGAATCTGTAGCTCAGCTATCCACTGGAATGCACCACACATGCCTTCCCTACACTTCACCTTAGGAGAACTTCCATACATGCCGATCACCGAACGTGTCTCCAACTCAGTAACTACATAACCTCACGGAGAACTCATTATGAGCCAACATTGACTTTCCAACTGACTAGCTCTATCTAGTCTACATGTCTTCAGCTGACGGTCCAACCAAGTCTGAGTAGAGCACACCGAACACCATCATCGACTTTAACAACTGGATGCACACCCCTCCTATGCAAGCTCAACATCTTCTCACCAGAAGATCAATCTGTTCATCGAGATCACAATACCTCACCTCTACGTGAAGTCCAACTCTTCACCTCTACGTGAAGTCCAACCGGACACAACACTTCAGCTCTACGTGAAGTCTCCCCACATCTACGTGAAGCTCCAATCGGCCATAACTCTTCACCTCTACGTGAAGTTCCAATCAGCTTCTCGAGAACCCAAATAGCTTCATACGGGTTGCATTACAAATGGCTGCGCCTTTACGGCTGCCAACGTACCTTACCCAAGGGATCAATCCAACCGTAGTTCATTCAAATGAGCTCCATCAAGCTCAAGTACTTGTACCTGAATCTGCAGTAGCGAACCTATCTGGCTGAGTCATATGAACCTCCTCACGACCATCATGGAGAACAACGACCTTCATCTTGAGCTTGTCGCGATCACAAGCTTGAGATTCATGCTTCTTTACCCACAAGCGTGGTTTTACCTTGGTTCCAATGGCTGCAAACAACTCGACATCCTCAACATTGTCTTCAACCTGTTCAGCATCAACCTTGGCTACATGATCTCCATCCAGTATCACATCCGGTGAAGTCTTCACTGATACCGAACCAACTGGAGATGGTGGAGTAGCATCAATCTCCACCCGCTGCGATACTTCCTTGGTCTCCGTCCTCTCCACCTGCTGAGAGACGATAAACTTCAACACTGAAGTCTCATCAAATGTGACATGCCTACTCAACACGATCTTCTTGTTTTCGGGGTCCCACAACCTGTAGCCATTCATATTCCTTTTGACACCCAAAACACAAACCTCTTTGCTCGCGGATTCACCTTGCCATCTTTGGCACTGAAGTAGGTCGGACTTCCAAATTCTCGCAGCAAACCATGATCTTGAGTAGATTTCCCAGACCAAATTTTCAATGGAGCTTTACCTCCTATCGCAGTCGATCTATTCATGAGATGGCTAGCATACACAATCGCCTCAGCCCAAAACGATTTATCTAATCTTGCATTAGACAACAACCACTGAACCTTCTCCAGTAAGGAATGGTTTACTTCCTTAGCAACCCATTTATACCTTTGTGAAGTGAGTACAAATACCATTGTTCTGGCAAAACTGTAGGAATTGGTTCATATCTCTTCCAACATTACCAATCTGTAGATCCTTGATCTTCCTACCCATCTGCTTCTCCATTCTTCCTTTTCACTTCACCAACATATCTAGGGCTTCACCCCTTTATCTCATGGGATATATCCAACAATGCCTAGATAAACTATCAATAGAAGAGACAAAGTACCTGTGACCTCCAAGCGATGCAGTCTTAGCAGGTCCCCAAACGCTTACGTGAACACAATTAAGAAAACCTTCTGAGCGGTGAGTACTGGTGCTGAATTTCACCTTCTTCTTATCCAGAACGCTGTGTTCACCTCCCAAGTTGTAGGTAGCAACACCTTCCAATAATCCCTTCTTTGCAGGAGCTCGCAAAGACTTTTCTCCTCCCTGTCCGACCTTCACCTGCCAGACCTTCTTGTAACCATCATCTGAAGAATTAGAAGTCTTCACCTGACCTGTAACCGTATTACCCTTCAAGTAGTAGAGATTGTCCCGGCGGACGCCCTTCATCATCACCATTGACCTTTGATCATCTTGAGAACACCATCTCGAACAGATATCACCAGACCCAATGCTTCCAAAGTACCAACAGAGATAAGATTCCTTTTGAGTTGAGGTACATACTTCACCTCCTTCAATTCTCGTACTATCCCATTATCCATCTTGATACGGACTGTACCCATCCCTTCTATATTACACGGATGATCATCACCCATGACCGTGTAAATCCATCCAGCTTCTCAAAGCTAGAAAATCAGGCCCTGTTCGGGCACACATGATAGGTGACTCCGGTATCCAAGATCTACTCAGCATTATCTGAGTTATAATAGTAGGGGTAGTAACAGAGAGAGAGAATACCGATGAGTCCGAGTCTGATCCATCTGCCTGTGAGGTACTGTCTTGAGTACTGACCACCTTTGCAAGATTTTCCTCAGTCTTAGACTCCACCTTCTTACATTTGGCCTTCGGGCATTCAGCTTTCCAGTGTCCTAGTTCCTTGCACAAGGCACACTGATTCTTCTTCAGATTTCTGAAGCCTGATCTGGACTTTGATCTCCCCCGATCGTTTCTTCCCTTCCTATTAGAACTTCTGCCTCTTACCTCCAATGTCTCTATTGTTGTGCTTCCCGAAGAAGACAGTCGGTCCTGTCTCCTTGCTTCATAACTCACAAGTGCAGCAGACACCTCATCGTAGTTAAGAGATTGTCTTCCATTTAGAAAAGTAAGAGTAAAGGCCTCATACTCTTCCCTAGGAAGAGAGTTCAAAAGAATTACCGCCTTATCCTCTTCACTAGTCTCCACATCCACATTAACTAGATCTGTAAGAAGCTTCGCGTAGCGGTTCAAGTGTTCATTGACGGAGCATCCTCTTTGCATCTGAAACCCATAAAGCTTACTCTTCAACTGCAATCGCCATTCTATGCTCTTCGTCAGATACTTCCTTTCCAGGATCTCCCACAGCTGCCTCGCAGATGTCTCATGTAACACCTGATACTTGATGTCTTGTGTCAGACAAGACCTGATCAAGCCACACGCTGAACGTTCATCTTGTCCCAATCTTCTTCTGTCGTTGATGCGCGCTTCTTCTCCAACCGTAGAGTGTCTTCGAGTTTGATGCCGTCAGCGCATCCATAACTTCACACCTCCACATACCAAAGTTGTTCGTCCCGTTGAACTTCACCACATCAATCCTTGGATGTGGATTCATGGATCTCACCGATGTACTTTCTCCAGCCATCTTCTCAACTGATTCCTCAAAGTATGTGAAAACAAACGGAGTTAGATAAAATAAACTAGATAAAGACATGATCTTTACCTCCACGCGAAATCCTCGAAGAGTTTTCGAAGCAATCTACTCCACCAACTTGATTCCTCGAGCAATCTTCACACGCTGTTCTGAGATCGAACACGATCCCACAAACAGTCCCAACTCTGATCTGAGATCGACACACAATCTCTGCCAATCAGCAACAGATGCCTTGAATCAACGATGATCCCACGACGAACCTGAGATGCTCTGGTACCACTTGTTGTGCGCAGCGGGTCGGGGAAACACAACAACCACCCTGAATAATCCGCCCACCTGGTGGAGACTTGATGCAGCCGAGAAACAACCAATACAACAGGAACAACAACCAATAGAGAAAAAACAATCAACGCACAAATTTAACGAGGTTCGGCCAACGTGCCTACGTCCTCGGGGTAAGGGAGAGAGAGATTTTATTGATTCAACAATCAATTACAAATAATTCCTTCTTCAAGGAATTTCCAATGGAGATTTTTTTGTGGGATTCTTAGGGATATGATACATGAGGCCTCTATCCTTTATTTATAGCCACAGAGTCCTTGAATTTATGGAAACCCAGGTTGGATTCAATCCCATCCAGAAAAAAATTCGAATCCTAAAAGGAAAGTCCAAACGCGCATGTCGGTCGACCGGCCCATGCCACGGTCGACTGGCCCGGTCGACCGCGCCCAACTGAGAGCGAGCCCTTGTTAGTCGGCCGACCGGGCCGGTCGATCGCTCCTTCCTGTGAACGCCCTGCATGCTGGTCGACCGGGCCGGTCGACCGGCCTCCTCCACCGGTCGACCGGGAGCACTTCTGGCCTGCTCCATGCGCCGTTTCTCGATTCCTTTGTCGTCTGATCTCTGTGCTACCTTCTTTCATCTCCTCTATCTCCTCTCTCCCACAGACCCTCATAAGATGACACCACGTATCCTAGCAATTAGGAGACTTCTTCACTTCACATCCTCTCAGAGACAGTTCGGTCACACTTTTGTCATTCTTCACCCTGAGGATACTTTCGCCCCAATAACTCTGATGATCCAAATCATTTTGGAGTTCTCCCCTCTCTGAAGACTTCATTTCATATACGATAACCACAACAACAGATCATCTTTGATCTCCGCCGATAGTTACACAGCTAAATCTTCCTCCATGATCATAACGTATAACCCTCCATCGTGCGTAGTTATGAACAGAGGCAGATTTTTCTGCATGCAATCCCAACCAAATCAGTGCCGATAATCACGACTGGTACAACAAATCAACACATGCAAATCATGCGGTTACGGGATCACATCCGTACCATCCGCTTTGAGACACAGAAATCAATCAAGCATAAAAATCTTCTTCTCCAACGAGGAGAAGGGCCTATGGATATTCTTTTCTTCCAATTAAGCTTAACACTGAGACTCTGACAAATAATTCTTGAATCCTCCTCCTCTTCTCCATGATTTTTCCTAGTTAAAGATTTTCATGTAAAATCTAGTATTTCTCTTTTGTGTTGTGCATTATCTTGTCTCTTACACACATACACACTCCACTCCTTAAATCTCGTGTGGTGTGGATCAATCATTCGATCGCTCGCGGTGAAAAATCTCCATCATAAACTGATGACTTCATTAAGATTTGAGTCCCAATACTCAGATTCTCCCCTACCAACCCTTCCTAAAAAAATTCTCCAAAAGCCTTGGCCCTGAAAAAGCAGCCAACCACTGACAATGGGACCTCTCCAAAGGCAAATTCATCGCCACCGCGCGGGGGCTCGTTTTCCCGAGCAATCTCATTCAACCCCATCGTGGAAGAGTCTATTTTCGTACATTCACAAGGGCAGCCAGAGATGCCCACTCACCATGGATGTATGAAGACCAAATCCTCCAAATGTGCGATTATATGAAGGAGGAGATGGTGATGCAGCAGGCTCTATTTGACCTCGAACGAGAGCAAGCGGCGCTTGATCAAGATAACACAGCCCACGAATAGAAGGAGTTGAAGCATCTAAACGCCAGCTCCTCATATAGATCACAGCCTTTCAAAGCACCAAGGGCCTCCTCCACCGCCAGAAAGGCCCATTACTATAGAAGCCTAAGCCAGCGAGCACAATCAAAGCCGGAGACGACGCCAGTCAGACTCCCTTACTCCATCGAAATGATCCTATGATAGATCGAGTTCGTCTCATCCTCGCATGAGGGAAATCACGATCATACTCGGAGGAAGATCGAGGAGTTCGTCTGCGTCCAAGATCTTGACAAGCTCATACAGAAGTGTGTTGAGGAGGCAAGAATGCCACCACCACGACAGACTCAGAGCTATCACCACCGATGCATCCAGCCCCCTTCGCCGAGGGCTTATTGGAATGTGAATTTTTTCAGAAGTTCACGATTCCAACATTTGACTGTTACTCCAGTCAGAGCGATCTGATCCCCATCTCCACCATATCAGAACAAGATGGTGATGTATGCTCAGAGCGACCCCATCTTGTGCCGGATTTTCACCTTCAATTTGAAGGAGTAGTTTCCAACTGTTCTCTACCTCTTCCGCATGATCGATCCACAACTTTGAGGATCTCACTAAGTTATTCCTCTCATAATATTCTTCCCGTCAGGAGTTCAAGCAAACAATCACTGCCTCCTTTTCGTTAAGATGAGACTCTCTGATAGTCTCAAGGCGTGCATCGATTTTTTTCAGAGTCCTCTGGCCCAGGTGCACAATTGCGAGAAGATGTCCCCGTTCTCACATTCATCAACATGTTGTGAGTCACCCACCCGCTGTATAAACATCTGATGAAGCAGTAACTCGTTGAAGTGAGATCATGTACCAAGCCCAACCGTACATCTAATTTGAGGAAGCAATGAAAATCTCCGCTAACCAGTCTCTCGACTGTGGCGATGACAGAGAGAAACCAAAGCCACATCACGGAGGCCCCTCCGTCAGCAAACTCGATTGAAGGCAAGGTGTCTTCAAGAAGCACCCTTTCCCGAACCCTCAGAAAAGTTCTCTCCAAGCTTACCTTGGATGATAGCTTCACCCCAAGCTCCCGATTCAAGATGTCTTCAAACTCATCAAGGGTCACCCTGGGTGAGGTGTCCGAAATTGAAGTGATATGATTCTTCCCATCCCAGAACAGACTACTGCTCCTTTCATGATTGCAAAAGACACTGGACTTCCACTACCGGTCCCTCCGCAAGTTTCTTGAAGATCTTATCTAGCAAAGATATCTTCAGAATACGATCTTACACTTGAAGCCGCATTCGAGACAGAAAGGTAGCAGATAACTCCATCTCCGACTCGACTGTTACACATGGCCACTCAGTGTAAAGCGATTGACTATGCCAATGCCAACCCTACGGACAAACATGAAAGTTTCTCTAACAAATAATGCTACTAAATTATCAGTGTTGACATTCTGAAAAGACAGAGACAGCACTTCAAACGGTTCCAAAGATATCTAATTTGTCGACACTTTCAAAAGACAAGTCGCAGACAGGCTGAAGACCTGTCCATCCCTGATGGACAAGATGGTGATTCAGACTCCACTGATCTAGTGAATCAGACAAAGAGCCAATTGCTGTCCTGTGAAGAGAACCCGGAAGCTAACATCTAACTTCGCCGCAAGCTATATTTTCTAGCTCCACATGAAGATCTTTATAACTCGGTTGAGAGCTATCTTCTAGCTCCGCTGGGCTCATTTCTAAGCTTCGTTGCAAGCTTTGAATAGTTCTGTTAGAGCTATGTACCAGCTTCGCAGGAAGCTCAGTAGCTCCACTGTGAGCTTAACTCCGCATTAAACTCTTTTCTTAGCTCTGCTGCGAGCTTATATGGTCATTTTTGACCATTTAAAATCAGCACGAGATTATGTGATCATATCACATATTTGACAGTTGTTTGCCTTGATCCAATCACACCTCATTCAGTTGGAGAGGATCAAGGCAAATCTTCTAATTAGTGGAGAGAATTAAGGGATTGGTGCAACAAACCCGAAGCCTCGCTAACTAACTCCACGCAAGGGTCTCCAACTTTGTTCGAGCTACAATTAGCTTCACAGCGAAGCTATTCTGGCTTCCGAAGTGAAGCTAGATTAGATAACTAAATCAATCTGCTGATTTTTAGGAGGGGTTGTTACACTCCATAATGCCTATAAATAGCCTATTGCTAGGCAGGCTAATGAGATGAAAAATCAAGACGGGCTGAGAAATTTCTAAAGAGAGGAATTTCTAGCTTCCGAGCTCTTTGGGAGAACCTTACTTCTCTTTTAGGGTGATAATGCCCTCACGATTTTACTTTCTCAAAGGATTTTTGAAATCAGGCAAAAGAAATTTCTTAAGCATGAGAGAAAAGTAAGAACTTCTCTCCACTTTGAAAAATTGTAAATCATAAATAGATCTCTCTATTCTACTCAAGGGATGTAGGCTTCTTGTCGAACCTCGTAAATCTCTGTCCCTCTCTCTTTGTGTGTTGTTTATGGGTTTTTGTTCTTTCACAGGTCCCAAGTTCAACACCATTCTTATTGCTGTTCATTATAATTTTTCTTCGCTTTCTTCGCATTTCAGAAATTTTATCTGTGTATTATTGACTAACTTACTATGCTTATTGTGGAATCGTTCAAAAGCTATTTTCCCTAATCAAAGCTGGTCTTCGGGCAACCTAGTCAGTTCAAATCTCATGGCATGATGCTTGATCAAACGAAGCTAGAGTCCTGGTCAAAAGGGTTTCAAAGGCTGAAGTTTAGACTGGAAAGAGATTCGGGTAACAGAAGTTAACTGCATGCATCACCCGAGAAAAGAAGAGAAGACGCATCAGACAAGATCTCAGTAGAGATTATTCCTCCTCCTCGCTTTTGCTTTAATGAGAAGCTGCTGCTCCATTACTGTCAGCTTTCTTTATTAGAGTACAATTTCTTGCTTTACAGTTAAGAATTCCTCTCTTCGAAAGCGGTTACATTACAGGTTGATTTCTGATTCCTCTTGCACTTTCATTCTGTTTCAAATTTTGAATTTCAATGCAAAATGCATTTTTCTGAAGAAATTTAACCTGAAATATTCAGATTAGTGTGGTTTAGCAGTTCAGATACCTGAAGGATTTAACCTGGAAATGTTTTTGTACGTTTGATTGGAGAGAAAATGGTCCCCAGAAATGGACATGTCGAGGGTGTCAACATGGTGCGCTACTGTCCCGAAATATTCTGATGGGAATGGAGGAAGGTGGTAAGGGGGCAATGGGTCGCGAATCACAATTCCAGACCAAGAGCATCTGATGATTGTTGAATCTTGTTGCCGATGCCAACTAGTAATAAAACTACGAATGCTATTCTTTATGTGACTTCTATTGACTGCAACATCTTAACAATAATTTAGTTCAATCCAAAGCCTGAGCTGAGCAAAATTCTGAAACAAATTCAAGCATGGTAAACAATTAAATACTAAAACGCCTTACTTTTGCGTGAAAGTGGAATCTTCCAGGTTCAATATTCTCATCATGATTTTCTGGGGCAGACATTCATTAGGTGATGTCTAAAAATCTTTAAAAGTTAGTGAAAACCTCGCGGTAGTTGCTTGAATATCAATCAAGAGAGTTGCATGTAACCCAGAATAGATCAATAACTGAATCCAATTTGGTGAAATGTGTATATTGCTATGCACATAAAGTGAAACAAAATCTCTGCAATAACAATGATAGAAGACAAAAGGAAGTATTTAATTTAAAAAAGCTTATTGTGACATCAGATGCGGCGCTCTTAAAATATAGATGGATAGGTATCGTAATGCTTATCAAACTTATTAGGGTACAGCTTGATATATCTACTAGCTCTGCTAGCAATAAGAGTATCTTACATAAAATATATGACTGACTCAACATTTATCATATGCATTGAGCTAAAGTTGGTATATATGAGGGGATACCTGGCCTGGCCACAATACTACTTCTATTGGAATCACCCATGAACAAACTCTAGCTATAAAGGTATAAGCATCCTATCCTGGTCATCCTAAAATGTTATAGAAATTTTAATTTAATTAATTAGGACTAATCTAGACCGAATTTGAGAGCAACATATTGAGGAGAAATGACATTGTAAAAGACCGAAAGGGAGGTATAGGAAGGCAGAAATAGAAATTAAGACGGCTTGAGAGCTAAAAATTCAACTTGTGAAAAAATGGTACTCTTTTTGGTTGATGATGTCCGCTAACCCTCTAAAAAGGCGTTACTAATAATTAATTTTCAGCATATAACTCTATATCGCTAACTAATTTTACATACATCAAAAGGGTTCCTCTCATTGTCCAAGGCTGAATTGCGTGACTAATACGATATGCACATCTCCCATTTGATGATTGACCTTCTAGGTTTTACGGAAAGATCATTTAACTTTTATTTAGTCGTTCTAGCTGAAAATTTGAACGTGTAAACTTTGTCATCACAGAATAAACAGTTTCCCACTTCAACTTCTTTTTCTTCTCTCAAGAACTGATTGACTGTTTAACTCAATGGAGAAAAAGTGAGATAACAAGGACCATGCGTGGTTTCATTTAAAAAAGTTAATGAAAAAAAACTAAATGAAAACTTGAATTTGTAATCTCTCTCATCACAGAGTAAAACAGTTTCCCACTTCAACTTCTTTTTCTTCTCTCAAGAACTGATTGACTGTTTAATTCAATGGAGAAACGTGAGATAACAAAGGACCATGAGTGGTTTAATTTAAAAAATTAAACGAAAACCAAAGTTTATAAAAGAGCACATGTACAAACAATGACATGAGAACTATCCCATTTTAGTCACTGTTAATTGGATGCTGACTTCATTTTCATGAGAAAATGCATAGGCTCAGACAAAAATTAATGGGGATTGATGCAGATTATATAATTCATAAATCCTCTCGAAGGGCCTTTTGAACATTCTCTCCCTTGGAATTAAAGTTGGAAGAATAAACAAAAGAATGATAAAAACAACTCGAAGAGACAGAGTAGAGACAAGAGATAAGAACCCAAGAGACCCCAAGAGCCACCATCTCTTTCCCCTCTCAACACATAATTGTTAATTCTCTCCAATATCATTACACTAGCCTAATTATATTTAATTCACCACCAATTTGTCATTAGGGTTTCCATTTTGAAACCTGTACAGTGTCCGAATACTAACTAGCTCCTTTTCTATGCCTCTCTCTCTCTCTCTCTCTCTCTCTCTCTCTCTCTCTCTCTCTCTCTCAAACTTTCCCATGCATGATCTCACACCACTGCAGCACACAGCAACACTCATGAGAGAAGCTTAAAGGCTAAGAAACAACCATCATCATCATCATCCTCATCCTCCTCAAAAACAAAACGAAAAAAAGGTTTTATATAGAGGGACATCAAGGATCACAAGAATGACCTAGTGATCTAGTCTTCCACTTCCGTTGCTTCCCTTTCTCTCCCTCCTTCCCTTTCTCTCTTTCCCTCTCTCTCAAATTTCTGTCAAAAATACATCAAAAAGAAGAGAGAAAGAGAAACAAATTATCAAGAAGCTAGAGCTAGCCATGGTCTTCACATCACTTCCACTCTATCATCTTGATCCCCCAAACTGGAACCAGGTAAGAGCTAGCTTTCTTCATTAGAAAAGCAAATTCTTTTTTTTAGGACCACAAAGCAAATATTCCTATTTGATCTTTTCTTGAATATACGCTGCAAATTTTTTTTCTCTCTTTTTTTTTCTTGATCTTCTTTCTTTCTTTCAGCCTAATCAGCATCAGAACCAGCAAACACCCACCAATGAATGCCCCCACCTGATCTCGCCGCCGTCGATGAACACTCAGTCAGCCCACAACACGGCCCCCGGCAGCGGCAGCGAAAACGGCAGCGGCAGCAGGCCCGGATCGATGGTGGAGCGGGCCCGGCTGGCGAAGATCCCGCAGCCGGAGCCGGCCCTGAAGTGCCCCCGGTGCGACTCCACCAACACCAAGTTCTGCTACTTCAACAACTACTCCCTCTCTCAGCCCCGCCACTTCTGCAAGACCTGCCGCCGCTACTGGACCCGCGGCGGGGCCCTTCGCAACGTCCCAGTCGGCGGCGGCTGCCGCCGCAACAAGCGCAGCGGAAACAAGTCCTCAACCAACAGCAACAACAGCAAGTCCGGCGCCTCCTCGGCCGCCGCAGCCGCCTCCTCCTCATCCAGCTGCTCCACTGCCACCAGTGGCAGCACCGTAATTCCATCCAACTTCGCCACCCCGCACCACCACCACCAGCTGCCCTTCCTAAGCTCCCTGCACCCCCTCGCCGACCAGTACGGCGCCACCCTCGGCCTGAATTTCACTGCCATGCAGCAGCAGCAGCACCTCGACGCTGGAGACTACCAAATGGGCCCCGGTAGCGGCGGCTCGAGTCTCGGATTGGACCAGTGGAGAATCCAGCAGATCCAGCAGTTCCCATTTCTTGGAGGTCTTGATCATACTTCATCGGCTGCGGCCATGGCGGCGAATCCAGTAGCTGGTATTTACCCTAATTTCGAGGGAGATGGCGCTGGCGGCGGTGGTGGGGAAGGGTTTCATGTGCCAAGCAAGGTGGCGTCGAGTACTACATCTGGCTTGATTACGCAGCTGGCAGCGGTGAAGATGGAAGACAGTCACCACAACGGGCTCAGCTTGCCGAGGCAGTACCTGGGGATTCCGGGGAACGATCAGTATCTCGGCGGGGGTTGGGCCAGCGACCTCTCGGGGTTCAACCCTTCGTCGTCGGGGAACATCTTGTGAGGCTGGGCATTGAGAAGCTTCAGTTTTTAATGGCTTCGATGATGGCAAAGAGAGCTACTTCTGCTAAATTTGGGGATATGCAAATGTGATGGTAGCTAGCTAGCTAGAAGATGGTAGCTAGGTTAGTTAATTTAATTTTCTTTTTCTTGATTTCTTTGGGCTGGTGTTTTTTTCCCCCTAGTTTCTCGCTCTTTTCTTCTTCTTTCTTCTCTTTTTATTTGTATGTTATAGTGTGGTGTTAAAAAAAATGTGGTGCATGGGTTCATGGAGCTTGACTTATGATATAATGAAGAGCGAGTTGTTAATTATGAGCAAGATTGAGCAACTTAATTTTACTTCAAACTATGTTGAACTGATTTCTTCTTGTGCCCACAATTTTAATTAGCTTGCTAATTGATATTAGAAGCACTGCATTGTGATAACTATAGCTAGCTAGCTAGTTTCTCTGCTATATTCATTGGTATTGATATATTGTCGTGTATCTCATTCTATAAATTAATGGTTACATTTGCGGTTGAGTTAAATTTATCAGGTGAGGCTGCATTCATATTTTGATTCATTTTAGTTGGTGTTAGCTTTTGGGTGTTAACATACATAAGTGTTAGTTTTTGTTTATGTGTTGTTTGATATGTCATCGTTAACAATTTGATAGTAAAATTAGTTCCTTTGATTTAAGGCTAGCTAGAGGAGGCAGACTCTGCAGTTAATGTGGATTTTGATTGCCATTTTCTAGTGAAGCAACCTCTAAATACATGCAAAGTGGCAATCTCTCTCTCTCTCTCCTCTCTCTCTCTCTCTCTCTCTCTCTCTCTCTCTCTCTCACACACACACACACGCACGCACGCACGCACGCACGCACACAAAGGCAATCTGATATTCTGATGTCTACTCTTCGTTTCGGGTACTTCCAACCTCAGACATAAGAAATTCTGATATGATATAGTCCGAGTTTTTGGGTACCTGAAGAATATTTTTATTTAGTTATAATATATAGTTGCATGTATAAAATTAATATATAAAATCTCTCCCCACCCCACCCCCCCCCCCAACCCCCCAACCCCCTCATTCATCAAAAATGGTTTCAAGAGATGCCCATGTGTTACAAAAAATCTCTCTTTTGACCAAGATTCTATAGGTGCATGTCTCAAAGTGCTACGTAATATTGCAAGAACTTTCATGCATTAATTGCTTTGTACATGTGAGATAGTTTTAAAGGAGTGACTCCAAATTCCAATGAATGTTTTTTTTAAAAAATGATCTCAAGTATTGTCATCCACTCCAATCTCCCATTTTGGAGCTTGAGAAGCATGTGTTCTATTATGTTTTATATTTCTTTCTTTCTTTTTCTCCTTTTCAAGAAAACACATCTAGGATTCAGGCATTTTGTTTTGAAACTTTTGTTCTTCATGGTTCCTTTGTACATGTTTCTAGAGTTGTGAATCCGACTACCTTTGACTGGCAAATGATTGTTGCTACCTTCCTTTGGTTTATCTCGTCTTGTCACCCTCATATGAAGCCTTCAGTTCTGTACGTGTCATTTCATTCTACATCTTATTAATATATGTTTTTTTAGCATATATGTGGATGCCAAAAAGAACATGAATGTGTTTGTGTTAGTTGAAGAAAGTAATGAGCTAGAGATTACATGCCAAAAAGAAACATGAAATTGTGTGTGTGTGTGTGTGTGTGTGAGAGAGAGAGAGAGAGAGAGAGAGAGAGAGAGAGAGAGAGAGAGAGAGAGTGGTATGCCTTGAATAGTTTACAGAATTTATAATTTGAATCCTACATTATAAGTTATTGAATTTCTAAAGGGCTTAACACATAGTCCAACAGATTAGTGGTTTAACTGTTTGAAGACTCCATTGTGCTATTGTAGCAAAAATGGATATTAGCGACTAATTTTACGGTGACAATTATTTATTTATTTTTTTGAGATATCTACAGTGGCAATTATTGTAATTGTCATAATAGATGAAAACTTATATATTTGGAAACTATGTTTCATATTTTAATATTAGGATTTGACACTTGGTGATCTGCACAACATTAGATTCTTTATCTTTTATATTAGCGCATTTAGTTACCTTTATTATTATTATTATTTGACTAAAATGCAGTTAACTATCAAATTATTGAACTGACATACACTTAAATCACTGTGTTTTTATCTATTTTCTAATTCTTTCTCACTTCTGTCTTATAGTGAATTCTCCGAAATTTTTGTTACTTGCATTTTGTTGTGAGCTTAGTAGCAAAGTTAAACAAGCGAATTCTTTCTCACTTCTATTGAACCTAAGCTTTTAGACTGTTCACGTTTGTTCTTCGATTAAATGTAGCTTCGATCATTTAATCGAAATATGAGCTAGGCTAGAGCAAAGTTTTAACAACCGTGGGCATTCCAAACTTATTATAATACAAACTCTTCCTTTTTTTTGGAGAGAGGGCTGTGCTTCAAATAGAGTTGAATTGTGTGTTCACGGACTTATGTCCTTCTCATAGAAAAAGGGAAAATCTATGAATTTCTAACTTAACTGTTAGAATTATCGAAAAGTTAGGCTTTTGGAAGTGTGCATATGATAGTATTGCTTGAAAAAAAAACTAGACTGAACTAATTCACAATATTTATAGTAATTTGAGATATATATCTTAATAATTAGACCATTAATCTCTATAAATTATATCATCAAAAAACATATATCAAGAAAATAAAAGAAGCTTCCTCCCAATACATTGCACATTTTAAGAATCCAGTTATATCTAAAATATCCCGAGCCTACCTACTCATGCTCATGTTAATCGTGTTTACTACACCAAGCCTAAAATTTTGTCCAAACTTGACTCATTTAGATTAATAAACAAAGTTTAATTTACCCAGCCGAACCTCAAATCTTTCGAGCTTATTTATAACCCTAGCGAATATCAAATCTGTTGCTTCACTAGCACCTTTACACAAGTGCAAATGTGATAGGTGGCCTTATATTCATTCATTCAGTAGTAGACAAAGAGACAGCCACTTTATCTGTGCAGTATGCTGCTAGATTTGATCTGAAATTATGACTCCTTCCTTTTTCTCTTTATAGAACCCAATAAACTCACACCCTATAGCCATTTCATTTTTCAATGAATATGTCACAAAATCCCATGCAAGAATTCGTTAGAATGACCTAAGAGATCATCAAATTGGCAGGATCTCCTCCTCATTGAAGGACTACAACACACATAAGCACACCTGCACTGAAACAAAGAAGAAACGATACATTAAAAAAATGTAAGAAATTTGATTCATCTGAGAGAGAAAAGAGAGAAAAGAAAAGAAAAGAAAAGGAGGGAGAAGACAGATCACAAAAGGATATAACAAGAAAATCCCTGTTTGTTTACCTGTCACTGTCCTGAAGGGAATCTAGGGTTTCGTCCGCTTTCGCGCCGATCAAGGCACTCTCTCATGGAGGGAATAAAGTGAACCGGGCCCTTCTTGTTTGCAAAGCTAGAGATTGAAGATCACTAGATAATAATAGAAGAAGAGGAAGCATCAAGCATATCAAGATCTCATCTCAGTAGTACTAACAGCAGCAGCAAATGAGGAGGCAGTATGCAATGCATAGCTAGCATGGGTTCGGTTCAAGTGTGTGAGCCGCACACACATATTATAAGAGGACCAATTTCGTGTTGACATGTGAGATTGATCTGTTAGGATTTGGGTCAAACAAATAATCTCACATCGGCTAGACATGGGCTAGTCTTAGGTATATAAGGATTTGGACAACTCCACCTAGAAGGCTAGTATTTTGAGATGGTGTCCAAGTCCTTATAAATAATATCAGAGCCATGCCCCGAACTTAGTCGTATGCGTGGGTGATGTTCGATCCCCCAGGGCAGCGGAATGCGCAGTGAACGAGCTAGTTGAGCTCTCGAAATTGGCAGCAGGAACTTACTCGTGTGTATGGGTGATGTTCGATCCCCCCAGGGCAGCGGAATTGCGCAATGGACAAGCTAGTTGAACGGAACTTAGTCGTATGTGTGGGTGATGTTCGATCCCCCAGGGCAGCGGCATGCGCAGTGGACGAGCTAGTTGAGCTCTCAAGATTGGCAACAGTCCTGCTTCACGTAAGATGTGTCCAGCAATCGCGGTAAGAGGAGAGTTTGTTCGAGAGGGGGATTTGTTGGGATTTGGGTCGAACAAATAGTCCCACATCAGCTTCTGCTTCACGTAAGATGTGTCCAGCAATCGCGGTGAAGAGGAGAGTTTGTTCGAGAGGGGGATTGTTGGGATTTGAATAGAACAAATGTCCCACATCGGCTCCTGCTTCACGTAAGACGTGTCCAGCAATCCCTGTGAAGAGGAGAGTTTGTTCGAGAGGGGGATTGTTGGGATTTGGGTCGAACAAATAAGTCCCACATCGGCTCCTGCTTCACGTAAGACGTGTCCAGCAATCCCGGTGAAGAGGAGAGTTTGTTCGAGAGGGGGATTGTTGGGATTTGGGTCAAACAAATAGTCCCATATCGGCTAGACATGGGGGATGGTCTTGGACATATAAGGATTCGGGCAACTCCACCTAGAAGACTAGTTCTTTAGGATGGTGCCCCAAGTCCTTACAGGATATTCTAGTTCAAAGAATTTAAAGCTTTATCTCTTTAAATCCCAACATCTTATCCACGTGTCAACGCGAGATTACTTGTCTTGTATGAAACCGAATCCAGCTAGCATGGGCCATGATTTCATTCAGTTGGCTCGACATTCCATGCATGCAAATGGTACCTAGTGGGTGGATAGTATAGTATGAGGAGGTGCCGAATAGTTTGCTTTAGATCACTGTCTAACGTCAATTAGCAATAATGGAGAGGATTCAAATTTGTTTTAGTACTGCTTTGTTTATTGAGATCGAGTTGTTTTAGACAGTTTGGTTTGATGTAACTGTAGCTCCAACTGCATGGTTGTCCGATTATATACATGCACATTACTATTTGCTTTGAGATATTATTTACATTGCATGTAACTCTAATATAAGCACATTATCTATCCATACTCACAATAATTACTATTAACTTTATTAATTTTTCTGGCGTAACTTGGTATGTACTTTTGTCCCTTAATTAGAACAATAAATTTACGGGAAGTTAGAATTTAAAAAGTGTTGATGTACTTAGTTGACTTTAGTTATGTTTTTGCTAGCTCTTTAGTTTCTATTAATTATGTAAAATTCTAGGTTAAGAAAAATAACCAGTTCAAAAGTTGGGAAAATGTCCATTGTCGAGGGAGTTGATTATTAAGCTTTTGATTTATGGACATGCTCGTAGGATTATGTTTTGTGGGGATTAATTCAACAAATAAGTTATAAACAAGGCTGCAGCTTTAAATCTCTCTCTCTCTCTCTCTCTCTCTCTCTCTCTCTCACACACACACACACACACACACACACACACACACACAAAAGGCCCCACAATCCTCCATTTTTTGGGGGAGAGGGGGGACCCCAGTTTCCATGTTGCTTCACATTGTTTCACATGAGACTAATCATGGGCACAATCGTTTGCGTGATCTGAGACTGAGAGGACACAAATTGATGAAGATGTCAATGTCTCTCAGAGGATCAGATTCGAAGATGCGAAGAGGGTATGGCATGTAGCTAATAATACATAAAGCTTTACGATGGGATCTCCCTTTTTAAGCTCTCAAGGGGGATCCATCATGAGTTCATTAAGTAATGTGACGCATTGGTGTTTTTGAGTTTAATTAATTGTTAATTAAGCTTGATCACCACCGTTAGTTTCTACATTAAGTGGTTCTTGTTGGGTTTGGGTCGAACAAATAGTCCCACATCGGCTAGACGTTGGGATGGTCTTGGGCTTATAAGTATTTGAGCAACTCCACCCAACAGACTAGTCTTTTGGATGGAGCCCCGAGTCCTTCATGTGGTATCAGAGCCATGCCCCGAAATTAGTCGTGTGTGTGGGTGATGTTCGACGGTATATGGATACCCCAATGACGCAAAGACGCATTAGGCCTGCCTACCCACCCACTGGCGAAAAATGAAAAAAAATAAAAAAGCGTAGTAAGCCCCTGTAAAAAAAAATTGGTACCGTTATACTTATAAGTATTTGGACAACTCCACCCAACAGACTAGTCTTTTGGGATGGAGCCCCAATCACGAGGGATAAGCCAAGTAGTCATTAAAAAGGATTTAATGAAACATTCTTCAAAGTCGAGGATTGATATAAATATTGTGAGACTGCAAAGAAAAGGCCACAGAGAAGAAAATAGAAAAGTAAAAACCTAAATTCAAATACAACATGTAGAAGATATATACCATTAGCAAAACAATTAATGTATATACATGTGTATATACACACCACATGAATATACTCACACACACGTGTATTATATGCACTCATAAATAACATATTAAGCATTCTTTCCAGTAATAATTTTATTCTTTATTCTCTTAATAATAATCTTATGGGGCTAAGGCACCATTTCCCTAAAAAAAAAAATTATTCTTGGTGTATAAATTTGAAGGACCATTTTAGTTTTCGATATACCTTGTTGTATAAAATGTGGATAGCTCTCTCCCTACTATAGGAGAAAAATCTTTAAAACATACCCGTAACTATATTTTCGACATACATTTTTCATCTAGTTAATTAGTATAAGTTTCTCCTGTTCTCATATGAATAGTGATATTTAGACCAAAGATCTATAGACCATTCAAAATGGCACTATGTATGGGGGATGGAGACAACCTTCAACAGCCCTGGGGGAAGCCCACCGGCGACGCACGATAAATGAAAATTGCACATCTAGAGGGGTATTTCCGTCATTACAGCAGCACCCTATAAATACAACTTCAATGTATTTTCTTAGAGTTAGAGATTTCTGTGTACCGTCATATTTTCAGAGAGAAAAAATATTGTAAACTTCTCTTCTTCTCATATAATGAATTCGTGTGGCTCAGAGGACGTAGGCAAGTTATTGAACCTCAGTAAATTCTGTGTGTTCTTTAGTTTTTGCAACTTTCTATTTGTCTTATGCTTTTGTTCCTCATAGATTCTCAGATCTGATTGATCTTAACAATTGGTATCAAAGCGAGGCTAGGGTTTCAGTAGGAGCTATGGGTTCAGAAGAAGGCAAATCAAAAATTGAGAAATTTGATAGTTCAGATTTCACTTTCTGGAGGTCGCAGATAAAGGATTATCTGTATCAGAAAGATCTTTATCGGCCATTGCTGGGTAAAGAGAAGGGGCAGAAGAAGGACAGATCTGATGAAGACTGGGCAATCTTTGACAGGAAGGCAATCAAATAGATTCGATTGTCGCTCGCAAAAACAATCACTCATAATATATTGAAGGGGAAGATGACAGTGGCTCTGGTGGCAACACTTGCAAAGATGTATGAGCAACTGTCCGCTGTGAATAAGGCACATCATATGAATAATGTCTGTATATAGGAAAACAACAAAATTTAGAGACATGTAATTAAAACGTGGACAAAAACATGAGATATTGGACAAAATTTTTAAATGTGGATAGAAGACAGAAAAAAGAAAATGGTGTAGAACAATAGAAAATAGTGGACATAAACACTACAAAGTGGACCAGCAAAAGAAAATGTTGGGCAAAACAGATTATGTTGAATAGAAACAATTTATATTGGACAAAAACATCAGAAACTAACTATTACTTTTGTTGGGTAACGATCTAAGAAGAGGATGCGTCCTGAGTGCAATCCTTGCAAGGACGTTCACAATTCTGCAATTATAAATCCTGTAAACCTAAAGCAAGAATTCAACATCTTAATCGATGTTCAGCCCAAAAAAAACGTTGGGCTATTGTTCAAGTTTGTAAGCAAGCTTTATTGCCACACAGAAGATCTAAAGTGAGACTTCCATCTTGAATACAAAAATGTCTTCACCATGTTGCAACCTCAAACAAGTTCCATCTCTATTCAGAGAGGTAACAATACAAATCAGCCAAAATTCATCTTCTTCTTGAGCTGGTGATGATTCATTTCTTGGTGAATAATTTCAGATTCTGAATCCATTGAAATGAAATAGTTGTGATATAATAGAGGATAAAGAGAAATAAATGAGTTAGAATTGAGAGAAAAAAGAAGAATAAAAGAATAAAATGTGGGTGTAAGAATCAACAGCGTCAAGAGAAGATTATATAACCAAGTTTTTTTTCCTCTAATTTTCCCATCTAATCACTGAATTTTCCTTCAATACCATTATTTTACTATAATTCTCCATCGACATATCTTAGAAAGAAAGATATTTGTATTTGTACAATTTCTAGGACAAAAAAAAAATAGAGAGTGGACAGCTAGCTGCAGCTCCCGCCGCCAACGCAATAAACGCGTGACGTGCATTAAATGCGCGTCATGCGTGCCAGGGATTTCCCATCAGACAATGGGCAGGTAAGCAAGGACAATACGGGATTACGAGAATACATAGTACCTCATATTGTATTGTGGTGAGGACAAGGACATGCAGCCAAGAGAATCTTGATCAAAGAACTATTTGGCAGGTTTTGAAACAGTTAGGAGTTTTTGTGGTTCCATATTTTCTTGAGGACCTAGAAGCAATTTTCCCTATTTATAATATAAAAAATCAAAATACTAACTTACAAATAAAAGGAATATTTCGCTACAGCCACCTACTTTGCTTAATAATTAGAAAAAAACTCAACGTCATAGTTTGATTCGCTACAGCCTCATCTAAATCAGCAAAAATTGATTTCTCCAACCATCACTTGTTTATATATTTTATTTCTATTTTACCTTTTTTATTGTACCTGACGTTGCTCACCCCTCAACCTTGACCCCGACGCAGAGTAATTTGCGGGTCGACCTGCGCGGTCAGGTCGCCGTGGGGGTCGGAAGGGGAGGGACAAAGCCCCTTAAAATTTTTTTAGGATCGACCTTTTTGCAGATCTCGTTTGTTTGTACTCGTAATGAGTTCTATAAAGACTGACTAAGAATAGGGTATTTTGTGAGGACTGCGATCATGGTCGTAATCCTCACAAAGCCTCAAAAAATAGGACATTTTGTGAGGATTGTGACCATAGTCGCAGTACTCTTATAGGACTGCAATCATAGTCGCAGTCCTCATAAAGACTCAAATATAGGACATTTTTGTGAATACTGTGATCACGGTCGCAGTCCTAACAAAGAGAACTGTGATCATGGTCGCAATGATATAAAGACCCATAAACATGATATATTTGTGACGACTGCTATCATGATCGTAGTTCTAATAAATAGTACATTTTATAAGGACTTCAATCATGATCGAAATCCTCAGAAATAGGGTTGCGATCATTTTGTGAGGACTGTGATCATAGTTACAGTCCTTAGAAATAAAGCATTTTGCGAGGATTGTGATCAAAGTCACAGTCCTCTATACTGTGAGCATTTTGTGAGGACCACGACTATCTCAGAAATAGGGCATTTTCAAAGCGGTCTGTTTTTTTTGAAGTGATTACTTAGGGGGGCATTTTTCTTTCGTCGCCGTAGAAGAACGTTTCAGCGCTTGACACGTGGAGCACATTCTTACTTTAAAAAAGAGATGGCTGAAGCGAACAAAATTATGAGGCTGAAATTTTTCTTAATTACAATTCGACATGGCGGTATAGAGAAATGGCCCCAATAAATTACTTTTATATATACATTAGCAAGAAAATATATAATAAATAGATTTAACTTTAAATAGAGCAGATATTGAACAAAGGAGATACTACAGTATCTATTTATAACCAGATACTAAGAGGAATGGATATTAAAAATAGTGGATACTAATTATTATCATTATTTGAACTTGCTTAAACAAATGCAAACACGAAGTAGATTTGCATATTTCATACACGTCTAACTCTATTACTGGTAGTAATTTAGTTAGTTTAGTCCCACATGACTAATTAGACATTTTTTGAGCCTAAAATTGATTCAATTTCTTAGAAGAAAC
The DNA here is from genome assembly GCA_038442645.1 of Agave tequilana. Classification (NCBI taxonomy): domain Eukaryota; kingdom Viridiplantae; phylum Streptophyta; class Magnoliopsida; order Asparagales; family Asparagaceae; genus Agave; species Agave tequilana. The sequence goes on along the minus strand of JAVJIF010028756.1, from coordinate 21,696 downwards.
TAGAAAGGTGAAATGTGACAAATAGTGTTTCATTAAAGAGAACTTTTTTTTAAAAGAAGTTAAATATATAAAATTAAACAATAGCTCTCACACAAGACCGCATAGCGCAGTGGATTAGCGCGTCTGACTTCGGATCAGAAGGTCGTGGGTTCGACTCCCACTGTGGTCGTTCGATTAATAATTTTTTTATTTACAAAGGAATTATTTATTTTCAACAGAAAGAAAAGGAAAGAAAATTTTATGATTTATACTCTGCTTTTTTTAAAACACACAGGAGAAAGAAATAGGCCAAACAACAACTACGCCACCCCACTGGGGCCAGTTAAGAACATTTGAGCATGGAACATCGCCTCAAAAGCCAATCCTTCATTGGCACGAGGGTTTCCGGTTCTGTCAGAACGCAGAAGATTTTTGTGCGCGTTTCACATTGTCATATTGCGCATTGCACGTTTCGTTCTGTAGTTTCATTTCACTTGTTTGTCTCCTACAAAATATTTGACTTGATGCAAACTTTCATGTTGAGTAAACATGTGAACTCTTCAAATTTGATTTTCATGAAACAATGTCCTGCAACAGTTCACAAGATACGCATTATACAATCTTAGAGCCTCACCATATAAGAATCTTGCTCTAAGAGGCCATTTGTGTTTTCTGCATTTCATTAATAAGATTTTAGTGAATGAAAAAGCAAGTAAAACAACCAGGCCCCCTCAACAATACAAGAAAAACAACTGAGGAGTCGCCATGATTGTCGCCGTGGCTGTCCAACGTGAAAGCATCTCAGTACGCGGGCTGTAGGCTGACTGCTGTGCAAAAAGAGCAACGGCCGTGGATCTTGCGTCATCTGAAAGAAGACATGTCCCAAAGGTTAAGATCAGCAGGCATATAAGAGGCCTTTTGTTGGATAGAAAACAGTAACAGAAATCCATAATTCTTACAGAATCAAATTTTGTTGCATGGAATCATCCATAAATCTTTTTATATTTAGTTACTGATTCTTTCATGTCATTCGTCGAGTTAGGTTTAACAATCAATCAACATTACAACCATTCTAGATTTGGCAAGGTGCACAATACCCATTTTAGCTTCTTGAGGAGGAAAGTTCAATATAAGAGGGACCTCTAATAGAATATAAACATCTATAGTATAAAAGGTTTGCTTTAGTTGCTTTAGTTTATAGATGTGTTGATGTCACAAAAGCATCCACATGGAAAATCTTTCAAGAAAACAGATAGAGTGAAAGGGCTATTTATTAGTGATGTAATCATTAATCACTAGTTTGATAAAAACATTACTTCCCATGGTTTTTGACTTGAGATCATTTAGAGTCTGTTTATTTTTGCCTTGACAAGAAGAAAGAGAGCTCTCTTTCTTAGCTCATAGAAGGGGAAAAAAATGAAGAGAAAAGAAGAAATCCTAGTTAGTTTCTAGGAGGATAACTATTTTTTGAAATATTACCTCCCATTTTGGTTGGAGATAGATGGGGGATCAGGATCAAGATATATATATATATATATATATATATATATATATATATATATATATATATATAATATATATATATATATAAGAGAGAGAGAGAGACTTGTGTCCTTCCAAACGATTTGAACCCGAATTCTTCTCACTCAAATTCAACCCTCTGACATTCAAATATAAGATCCACTCCACTCCGTTGAAGTTAATCTATATTATTTCAATTATCTATAAACAAAATCAAATGTTTTGTATACTTTTTGCTCATCCATCAGCGGCGCAAAATGAACGGCGAAAGTAGTGAGTTGGTTAGATCTATGTCTTTAGACATACAAATTCTCGATCTGGCCATTTGACTATGATCTAAACATTTAAAAACCCCTACAAATCAATTTTTGTTAGTTTCAAATGTCTACTAACACCGTTAAACTAACCAACTAACAATTTAGGCCGTCCGTTTTCTCCCCACTTGATGTATGGACAAAAATATTCAAACACTTGATTTGGTTTATAGATAATTGAAATAATATAGATCAACTTCAACAGAGTAGATCTTGTATTCGAATGTCGGATGGTTGAATTTGAGTGGAAAGGATTCGGGTTCAAATCCTTTTCGAAGGACACAAGTATATTATATATATATATATATATATATATATATATAATATATATATATATATATATATATATAATTTTAGTTTCCTCTCTCTTCCTCTCTTATGATAGTTAAGTATTAAAAAAATTATTAGTCCCTCTTCCTTCTTCTCTTTTTGGACAAAGAATCATTTCGTCTCTCTTCCTTCTTTTGATGACTTGGGGCATCATCCTAAAAGATTAGCCTTCTAGATGGAGTTGCTCAATCCTTATAAAACCAAGATCATCCCCATGTCTACCTGATGTGGATTATTTGTTCGACTCAAATCTCAATAATTCCTCCTCGAACAAAAAAATCCCTGAAAGCTCAACTTTCTTCACAATAGAAGACCAAATACTCGATTGAGATCCAACTCTTCACTGCGCGAGACAAACAAGCATGATTGGCGGCACGCCCATTACAACCTGATCACTCCTCTACACCGCATGATTGGCGGCACGCCTATTACAAAGAAATACCACTAAAAAATATCTCGCAAACCAAATTGCTTTACAGGGGCCTACTACTGTGCTTTTTTGTGCTAAATTGGGGGATCAATAACATCAAACATCACCCACACAGACGATAAGTTCGGGACATGACTTTGATATCAATTGAAAGACTTAGGGTATCATCCCAAAAGACTAACCTTCTAGGTGAAGTTGCCCAAATTCTTATATACCCAAGATCATCCCCATGTCTAGCCAATGTGGGACAATTTGTTCGACTCAATCTCAACATCTCTCTCTTCCAAAATTCCACTCTAAATTTTCTCTTTAACCTCTCTTCTTCTCTCTTCCTTTTCTTTCAAAAAGTAAATGAACTATTGTTGATGAAGTACAAAGTTGATGTAATATGCTACATTTTTTGTTTTTGGACCGTGTTTTAGGGCCTGTGTGGATATTCTGACTTAAAAATTCCATACCTAGTACATGTGAAAACTGAAAAGAAATTAGGAGAAAAACTAAATTTCCCGTTTGTTTTGTTTAATTTTGGTCAACAGAAATCAGAATTAAAGAAAGAAAATCAATTTTAATTCTTATGTTTGGTTGGTGGAAAATAGAGGGGAGAGATTTGGGTTTGTGAGAGATAAATGACATAATTTTGTACGGTTTCATCAAATAATCAAAATGTCAGATGTTCAAGCCTATTCAGCTAAAAGCTCGGAACTTGCTTTCAATATTTGTTGATGTTTCACCGACATTTCAGAGGAGAAATTCCTTGCCATTCCTGCCAAATAAATGAGGAAATGAGGAATCCCGACAAGAATTGTACTCAAGCCCCGCTAACGAACACGTCTTTCCTTGCCATTTTTGTCAAAACAAACAAGCCCAAGTGTCCTTAAAATGCCCAATGTGTGATTGATGGGCACATCAAAATCTCAAATATGAAATATTATAACAATGGTTCAAACTCCAAAGTAAACCTTTTTGTTAGACTTATCGATTGTCACTCTTCTAACTGATCAAAATACCTGTCTAAAATGAGTCTGATGCTTGAGACACTTGCAGTAGATGGACAAGATTACTCTGGTTTGTGCCGACACAAAAAAAATGTCAAAACTGTAGATGATCAAAACACCTAATCATAAATTATAGCACCAAGAGCAGGCAACCAACCATACCATGCATCGAATGACTACTGTCAGCAGAAAAACATGTTTCGTTCATGATAGTAGCTATTGTAACTTGTACCTAACCAAACACATCCTACATTGACGGTCAAATGAAACAGAACAATCCAATTTCATTTGTTCTTTGTTATCTGTTGCTTTCAACTTTCACTTTCATCAAATTCCTCAGTGCTCACTCGGCACCTTGGTTCGGATATACTCATTCCACATGCACTGGTGTCCCTAGTTATGGCCGTATATTGAAACTCACCTTTTATTGGCAAATGTCCTTTGTCATACACATGCAGAAGAAGCTTATTATCTGATTTGACACATTTTTTGTCATTTCTAATTCACAGCAGAACCTCTTGTTTTCTTAGTTTTATTGGAAGACTTCTGGATAAGTAATAGGAGGGGCGATGTGTTAGAATCTTCTGTGCAGTGAAATCACCAGTAACTCTGATATTTATCATTTTGTTGTTCTCAGTAGAACAGTCAGCAAAACAATCCAAACCTGAGATGTTCTTCGTGATTTTGGAGAATACTGTGACTCTGCTTGAAAGATAGGGGCAGATGAGAAGAGTTCTTGAGGATAAAATAATTAGCATGGTTTACGTTTACAACTGTTGTGCAATGATCTTGTGGTCCCTATATCGGAAGTGGAAGTTATTGAAGTTAACTCCAGGGAGATGGCAGATTATTCCTGTTTGTTTAGGTGCAGACTTCGACCCTCTCACTTAGTAACTAGTAAAGAAAAAAATTCCTCTAGCATGTTGGCGTCCTATCTTGAATCTATGACATCTCTTATTAGAAGCAAACACTCTACCAGTAGTCAGAGTTCTTTTTTCCTCCAATAATCATTCTACAGTTGCCTATTTGATTGTAGCTTCTTGCATCATGTCTCATTCGGTGCATGTATAAAAGCTTTTATCCTTTTCGCCCCCCAACACACACACACACACACACACACACACACACCACACACACACACAAACAAAAAAAAAAAAACCCCAAAAAGAAAAAAAGAAATCATCAGTGTTCATGACACAAGAAACCCTTATTTAGGTAAAGGGTAGACAATACGATCTATATACTTGGTTGTTGGTTCTCTTCTCACATTTTAGTTAAGGGTTTTTTTTTTTTTTCCCCATATCGACACTTTAAATCTTTACTAATTTCGTATGCACCCTCTAAATTTATATTTTCATTTCGACACTCCAAATCTTATAAGTTTGTGAAAAAAAATCCGACGTTAGTCACTCCGTTTATATCTTTAAATATTCTTCGAATATTCCAAGAATATTCTTTTAACTTATATAATTCAATTTAAATTGACCAAAATACCCCTTCATCTCTTTCCCTTCCCTCTCACTAAACCCATTTATCTTCCATTAAACTCAACAATCTCACTCTAACTGGCTAATTCGCAACCCAATTACTTCAAATACCAATAGCTCTCTTCCCTCACCCAATGTCTCTACCCTCCCCCTTCCAAACTCCAACTTTCCAACAGCAATTAGGGCTTTTGGTAGAGGGAAAGAGAGGGGAAAGTGTGTGCGAAAGAAGGGTGAGAGATTAAGAGTAAGAATGAGAAAAGCACTGAGAGGAGGGATAGCATCGGAAAGAGAGAGAAGAGGGATTGATGGGTGCAAATCTGCTCCCATCCTTTTTCCTTGAGGGTAGTTTGGTTTTTTTATCATCACATAGTTCAAAATTAAACAACTAACGTGGGAGGGGAGGTTGTCCCAACTTATAAGATTTGAGGTGTCAAAATAAAAATATAAAGATTTGGGGGTGAAAAAGAAATTAGCAAGGATATCAGGTGTCGAAATGGGGGGAAAAACCTTATAGTTAAACATGTAAATGGTCTAAAATAAATTCATGAGAATAGTTTTAGTTATTAATATTCTTACTTGAACAGTAAGTTGTGTATAACACCCACCTTCTCTCCGGCCAATTAGATAAGAAACAATTCCTCTAAATATGTGGGAAATATGTTAAAAGCAAGTGCTGAACTTGTGACCACAAATATAACGAGCATTTTTTACCAACTTTCCTTCAAGTTTCTCGACTTCATAAGAAGAGTTGATAGTGTACAGATACCACCCGCGAGCTCAAAATGTGCATTTTTCCTATTTCTGAAAAAAGAAAACAGAGTAAAAGGATGACTAAACTTCCTAGCCTGCAAGCATGTAGCTAGTTGGCAGTTCTCTGAAAAAAATAACATTCCTTTGCATGACAAAACATTAATTTCCATAAAATCAACCACAGTCAATCATTTATTCGGCTGAGTTTGAATTATAATGCAATTTTTAGCGAGAGAGAAGGCTATACATTAACTGACTAAAGATATATGAAGAGGAACAATAGATTCACTTGCGTGTGAAACTTGATGAACAAAAAAGGGTAAGGAAAAGAGCTTCCATGAAATAATTTTGTTTGGAATGCATTACTTCTATCAGGTAGAACTTTATTTTAATCAAACAGACCGGAGTAGAAAAGGGGACCATAACAGTTACCTATTTTATTGGAGGTAGTGTGGCGAAGGAAATTTCCAAAGGAATGATGCAAAGAGAATTGAGATGATCCCTGCTTAAGAACTAAATATGCCAGGCCCATGAAAGATCCATGCCGTGCAATCACATTTCCACTTCCACGGAAAGTGACATTTGTTATGTCGCTCCAGTGAGTCCTGAAGATATTCAAACAAAAATCCGTATAACAAAGTATTTATAAAAAAAATCTACATTGCCAAGTAAACAGGAGTGTAAAAGACAGCTAAACAAGTTTTACTTACATACAAGCTTTATAATTAAAAGTCACAAATTATCAAATTCATGGAAGAAAAGTGTTTACATTTTTGATTGTAAATAAGCCTCATCCTTAGCTACCCAGAAATCATCAAATAAACTTAAAATTCAGAAAAGTAATGCATAATACACAGCTCATAAATATTGCGTAAATTAGCATCCAAATCATCTAGTGCGCCTCAAAAGGGCAACTTTACAGTAAATCCAAATAACCGCATCCATGGCTCTCAGTATCATCAATTAAGCATAAATTCATTGAAATATAACAAATAAAAAAACAAGTCTTTAAAAAGTCTAACTCATCAATCATGTAACTCTAACTTTATCTAGCAAAACTGCATAAAAGAATTAAGGAAAAAAATTACTCAGAAAGAAGTTAAGCCTTCTTAGGGTTTCGACCGCCAGTGATCGGAGATCGGAATTTACTCTCTCTCTCTCTCTCTCTCTCTCTGTCAGCGCAATTTGAGCAAAAATCATAAACCAAGCCAGGCCCAATTTGAGAGGGGACAACCGATTCCGGCCCAAATCCAATAAATAACAGGCTCCAAGGCTTGTGGGTCCCACAATCGCCAGACAAAAATGTAAAATATAGCGTAAACAACATATAAAAAGAGCGCGCCGTGTCTGAGTGGTGGGAAGTGGGAACTCCCTCTTCTCGATCGATGATGATCGTCCAAAAACTGATCGATCTCGTCGGCGAGATCGACTCCATCTCCGAGTACAGAGACGCCTACAAGGGACAGATGCGTAATCTTTCTTGAAGGATCAAGCCCTTGGCTCCCTTGTTCGCAGAGCTGAAGGAGAGCAGGGATCCGATCTCTGGTCGTGGGATCGAAACCCTTGTTCGGCGGAAAGGGTCCCTCGATTCCGCGAGGGAGCTGCTCAAATTAGAAGGGAGTAAAATCTTCATGGTGAGTTGAGTTGTTGATTTGTGAGTTAGAATTGTGAAAGTCTTTTTTGAGACAAATTCGTCTTCTGTTTAGAAACTTTTTTTTTTTTTTTTTTTTGGGGAGGGTTTCTTCTGTTTAGAGTTAACCCGATGAATTATTAAGCTTGCTTGATTATTTCTGTGAATAAATCTTAAAATTGTGATTTTGAGCCTTATTAGATGAAATGATGGGTGGTTTCTTTGATAAAATTAGAAACGCATGCCGACCTAAAATCAAGATGAATTGAAAAAGAAGATGAAATTGGGAGAATGACTGTGTGGATGGTTTCGAGGGAATTTTGATGGAAATTTCTCAACTCGAATGAAAAGCGGATGAAGAAGATGCAAAGAGAGATCGAAAGTTTGGATATAGGAACCAGTGAGCAGTATGAGATCATGCGGATGGCTTCTTACTTATGTGGTTGAGAGAAGTCGAATCTAGCTTCTTTGCATTGTGGCTTTTCAACATCCAAGTTACAGGAAATGTATTTATTTACTTTTAAGAGCCACAATAACACCACGTAAAGCAATGTCAAACACGTGGAGGTATTTTGGGTAGATGACATCACATATGTATAGTGAATTGTTCTTAAGGATTTTGATTGCAGTCTTCACTTTGCTCCCAAGGAATGTTAGGTGATCTAGAAACATTGATAGGGTGTGCTATACAAGTATAATCCTTTGAACATGAATATCAAGCTAGATCAAGGAGGCGTAACGTGGTACTTGGATGAAAGCTTCGGCGACTTCTTGCTAGCAGCTTGTGCTGGATAATAACTGGGGTTGTGAACTACTTGACATATATTGAAACGTCAAATTTTTATCAATGAAACAAAGTGGTGGATTATGTTAAGTTATCCATCAATTACCCACATACATTTTCCTCCTCTTCCATCTTGTTCTTTCTCCAGAGAACAAACATTGAGTCAAAGACCAGCCAAAGTACACCTATTTTTGCTTATATCACTAATGTGTAGTTTATTATTCATAAGTTAATTTTCTTGTGTTTGATTTTTCTTATGTTCCACGGAGAAGCATTTGTTTCTTTATTTTTCTCACATGTCAGCATGCGAACACATTTATTTTTGACTGACCAATGTAGCACGATTCATCAATGTTTATATTACTCATTGTGTTGTTTCTTGTTAGTATTTTAGATCCATTCTGCTAATAGTTATGGTCCTTCTTCTTCTTCTTTTTTCTTACTACTAAGTTTTTAAGAAATAGCTGCACCTGCAGGATTCAAACCATGGACCTCCTTTTCCTTGAATATCTCCTTTACTTCACCAAGCTGTTCTTGATTTATTTTAACCTTTTTTGTTCGGCCCAAATGTTTGGCAGATTTTTGAAAGCTTCCTTCTGTATAACTGTCATCACACTTCCAAGAGACAATTTGCTACTTGGTATGTTGTGCGCAGGAGACAACAACCACTCTTGAGGAATCCGCCCACCCGGGGAGACTTAATGCAGCCGGAGAAGCAACCAACACGACAGGAACAGAAAATAAAAGAGAAAAGCAATCAACACAATATTTAACGAAATTTGGCAACGTGCCTACGTTCTCGGGGCAAGGGAGAGAGAGATTTTATTGATTCAACAATCAGTACAAACTAATACTGAGGAAAACTTGAGGAGATTCTTAGGGATACAATACATGAGGGCTCTAGCCCTTATTTATAGCCACAGAGTCCCTGGATTTAAGGAAACCCAGATTGAATTCAATCCTATCCAAAAAAGGAATCTGAATCCCAAAAGGAAAGTCAAAACGCGTCTGTCGGTCGACCGGCCCAACCGAGACTAAGGCTTTGTTAGTCGGTCGACCGCGCGGTCGACCGCTTCCTTCCATGATCGACTGGGCGGTCGACCGGAATGTTCCTGTGCACGTTCGTGCACGCCGGTCGATCGGGCGGTCGACCGGACTCCTCCACCAGTCGACCGGGCGGCCGACCGAGAGCACAATCTAGCCTGCTCCAATGCGTCGTTTCTCGCTTCTTGATTTCCGATCTCTGTGCTAACTTTCTCTACTCCTCTATCTCCTCTCTCCTTACAATTCTCCACCTCGGTAAAGATTTTTCAAATCTAAGCCAATCTCCAACGAACTCCACACAATCTCGACGAGATCGATACACGATCTCGGCTTGCGCGTTCCGGACGAAATCGACACACGATCTTGGCGAAATCGACACACCATCTCGGCTTGGTATCTGTATCTCAGTTATCAACTGGGATGCACCACACATGCCTTCCCTACACTTCACCTTAAGAGAACTTCCATACGTGCCGATCACCGAACGTGTCTCCTACTCCGCAACTACATGACCTCATGAAGAACTCATCATGAGTCAACACTGACTCTCCAATTGACTAGCTATATCCAGTCGACGTGTCTTCAGCTGATGGTCCAACCAAGTCTGAATAGAGCACACCGAACACCATCATCGGCTTCAACAAACTGGGTGCACACTCCTATGCAAGCTCAACCATCTTCTCACCAGAAGATCAACTGTTCATCGAGATCACAACACTTCACCTCTATATGAAGTCTAACTAGTCACAACACTTCACCTCTATGTGAAGTCTCTCCACCTCTACGTGAAGTTCCAATTGGCCACAACTCTTCACATCTACGTGAAGTTCCAATCAGCTTCTCAAGAACCAAATAGCTTCATATGTGTTGCATCACCAAATATGGATGCGCCTTTACGACTGCCTACGTACCTTGCTCAAGGGATCAAGCCAACCGTAGTTCATTCAAATGAGCTTCATCAAGCTCAAGCACTTGTACCTGAATCTTCAGCAGCGAACCTATCTGGCTGAGTCATATGAACCTTCTCACGACCATCATGGAGAACAACGGCCTTTAACTTTAGCTTGTAGCAATCACAAGCTTGAGATTCATGCTTCTTTACCCACGAGCGTGGTTTTACCTTGGTTCTAATGGCTGCAAACAACTCGACATTCTCATCAATATCTTCAACCTATTCAGTATCAACCCTGGCTACATGATCTCCACCCGGTGTCACATCCGATGAAGTCTTCACTGATACCGAACCAACTAGAGATGGTGGAGTAGCATTAACCTCCACCTGATGCGATACTTCATTGGTCTTCGTCCTCTCCACCTGCTGAGAGATGGTAGACTTCAACACTGAAATCCCATCAAATGTGACATGCCTACTCAACACGATCTTCTTGTTTGCGGGGTCCTATAACCTGCAGCCTTTTATATTCTTTTTGATACCCAAAACACAAAATTCTTTGGTCGCGGATTCACCTTGTCATCTTTGGCACTGAAGTAGGTCGGACTTTCAAATTCCCACAGTAAAGCATGATATTGAGCAGCTTTCCCAGACCAAATTTTCAATGGAGTTTTACCTCTTATCGCTGTCGATCCATTTATGAGATGGCTAGCATACACAATCGCCTTAGCCCAAAACGATTTGTCTAATCCTGTATTAGACAACAACCACCGAACCTTCTCCAGTAAGGAACGGTTCACTTCCTTAGCCAACCCATTTATACCTTCTGTGAAGTGAGTAATAATACCGGTGTTCTGGCCAATCGTAGGAATTGGTTCATGTCTCTTTCAACATTACCAATCTGTAGTTCCTTGATCTTCCTACCTATCTGCTTTTCCATTCTTCCTTTCCACTTCACCAACATATCTAGGGCTTCACACTTTTGTCTCATGGGATATATCCAACAATGCCTAGATTAGGGTGAGCAGAGTTCGGTTATAACCGAAATAACCGATCAAAAACCGAAACCCGAACCCGAACCGAACCGAACCGAACTGCTCTAGTTCGGTTCGGTTTCGGTTTTGTGTTTCAAAAACCGAACTCGACCGAACCGAACCGAATCTCTTACCCTATATATCACCCCACCCAAATTCAATTTAGTGAATCATATAGTTCATAACAAAACTGGTGAAAACTTATCTCATTACTTCTAACAATACCATCTTTTTTATGTTGAATATGTGAAAGTTATGTTAAGTACACCATCACAATTAAGAATAATATTTATATTAATATAGTTCTTTTTTTTTTCATTCTTGCCATTAAAAGTTAGTAATAATTATGTGACTTTTGATATAAGAGCCCAAATATAGCGTAAAAGTTTTAGAATATGAATTTTTTAATTCACATTAAAGTTAGGGTCTTTTTCTTATTTCTAATTTGGGTATTGAATATTTGAGATTAGAATATTAAAGGATGATAATATAATGGTGATTAAAAAATGTAAGAAATGATGGAAAAATATTAGCCTAACCGAAAAAACCGAAAAACCGAACGAACTGAGTCAGTCCGGTTCGGTTCGTTGCTAAGTCTAATCGGTTCGGTTTTGCAAAAATTAGTAAAAACCGAACCGAACCGACCGATGCTCACCCCTAGCCTAGATAAATTATGTATAAAAGAGACAAAGTACCTGTGACCTCTAAGCGATGCAGTCTTAGCAGGTCTCCAAACGCTTACGTGAACACTATCAAGAAGACCTTCTGGGTGGTGAGTACTGCTGCTGAATTTCACCTTCTTCTTATCCAGAATGCTGTGTTCACCTTTTAAGTTGCAGGTAGCAGCATCTTCCAATGATCCCTTCTTTGCAGGAGCTTGCAAAGACTTTTCACCTCCTTATCTGACCTTCACCTGTCAGACCTTTGTGCAACCATCATCTGAAAAACTAGAAGTCTCCACCTGACCTATAACCGTACTACCCTTCAAGTAGTAGAGATTGTCCCAACGGACGCCCTTCATCACCACCATCGAGCCTTTGATCATCTTGAGAACACCATCTCGTATAGATATCACAAGGCCAATGCTTCCAAAGCGCCAACAGAGATAAGATTTCTTTTGAGTTGAGGACATACCTCACCTCCTTCAATTCTCGTACTATCCCATCAACCATCTTGACACGGACAGTACCTATCCCTTCTATATTATACAGATGATCATCACCCATGACCGTGTAACATCCATCTAACTTCTCAAAACTAGAAAACCAGGCCCTGTTCGGGCACACATGATAGGTGACTCTGATATCTAAGATCCACTCAGTATTATCTCAGTACTCAACAGTAGGAGTAATAACAAAGAGAGAGAATACCGAAGAGTCTTCATCCGATCCACCCGCTTGTGCAAGATCGCCTCGGTGTTTGACTCCACCTACTTACCTTTGGCCTTCGGGCAATCAACTTTCTAGTGCCCTAGTTTCTTGCACAAGGCTCATTGATTCCTCTTCAGATCTTTAAAGCTTGATCTAGACTTTGACCTTTCCTGCTCATCTCTTCCTTACTATTGGAACTTCTGCCTCTTATCGTCATTGTCTCTGCTGTTGTGTTCCCCGAAGAAGACAATCTATCATGTCTCCTTACTTCATAACTCACAAGAGCAGCAGACACCTCACTATAGTTAGGGGATTTCCTTTCATTGAGCAATGTAAGAGTAAAAGTGTCATACTCTTCCCCGGAAGAGAGTTCAAAAGAATTACCACCTTATCCTTTTCACTTGTCTCCACATCCACATTAACTAGATCTGTAAGAAGTTTCGTGTAGCGATTCAAGTGTTCATTGATGGAGCATTCTCTTTGCACCATACAGCTTACTCTTCAACTGCAATCGCGATTTTATGCTTTACGTCAGATAGTTCTTCTCTAGGATCTCATACAGCTGCCTCGCAGATGTCTCATGCAACACCTGATACTTGATGTCTTGTGTCAAATAAGACATGATCAAGTCACATGCCGAACGGTTCATCTTGTCTGTTGATGCGCGCTTCTTCTCTAACCGTAAAGTATCATCAAGGTTTGATGCTGTTAACGCATCCATCACCTCACACCTCCACATACCAAAGTTGTTCGTGCCGTTGAACTTTACCACATCAATCCTCGGATGTGGATTCATGGATCTCACCAATGTACTTTCTTCAGCCATCTTCTCAACTTATTCTTCAAAGTAATGCGGAAACAAACGGAGTTAGATAAAACAAACTAGATAAAGACATGATCTTTATCTCCACGCGAAACCCTCGAAGAGTTTCTGAAACTATCTACTCCTTCGAATTGATTCCTCGAGCAATCTACACGATGTTTTGAGATCGACACACGATCCTACAAACAGTCCCAACGCTGCTCCGAGATCAGCACACGATCTTCGCCAAACAGCAACTGATGCCCTTCGGAATCAACACATGATCCCACACCGAACCTGGGATGCTCTGATACTAATTGTTGTGCGCAGGAGACAACAACCACTCTTGAGGAATTCGCCCACCCGGCGGAGACTTGATGCAGCCAGAGAAGCAACCAACACGAGAGGAAAAGAAAACAACAGAGAAAAGCAATCAACACAATATTTAACGAGGTTCGGCAACGTGCCTACGTCCTCGGGGTAAGGGAGAGAGAGATTTTATTGATTCAACAATCAATACAAACTAATACAGAGGGAAACTTGAGGAGATTCTTGGGGATACAATACATGAGGACTCTAACCCTTATTTATAGATACAGAGTCCCTGGATTTAAGGAAACCCAGATTGAATTCGATCTCATCCAAAAAAGAATCTGAATCCCAAAAGGAAAGTCAAAACGCGTCTGCCGGTCGACCGACCCTTGCCACGGTCGACCGCGTCGGTCGATCAGGCCCAACTGAGACTAAGGCCTTGTTAGTGGTCGACCGGGCAGTCGACCGCTTCCTTCCACGGTCTACCGGGCGGTCCACCGAAATGTTCCTGTGCACGTTCGTGCTCGCCGGTCGACCGGACTCCTCCACTGGTCGACCGGACTCCACCGGTCGACCGGGCGCCGAACGGGAGCACAATCTGGCCTGCTCCAATGCGCTGTTTCTCACTCCTTGATTTCTGATCTCTGTGCTAACTTCCTCTACTCCTGTATCTCCTCTCTCCCTACATGGTACAATAAAACCATCTTTCTTAAACAGTTCATCAAGCTCCTGAAATTACAGCCTTATTCAGTGAAAATAATTGAAAATTATTTACATCTAGGAATGTGTGACAAGACGGATATGGTAGTGTTTACTTAACTGAGGTCCTGAGGAGATGGCCTTCAACAGACCAAAATGGAAGAAAAGGGCAGACGATCCCAAAATTTGAGAAAAAAGTTCTTTTTCCCTTCCTTTTCTTTCTTTTTTGATTTTGTTGTTGCCACTTGTTAGAGAAAGAAGGAAATCCGAGTCCAATCCAAACTGGAAATAGAACCATAAAAGGAATCTATCAGATCCTGACATTAGTCGACTAATACCAAGTATTTGTTGACTATACCAAATAATTAGACGACTACTGTAACACAATCCGAGAACCCAACTCTCTGTTTTTAAGGCCTAGATGACTACATCCAAGTATTAATCGACTAGCCTAGAACTTAGTCGACTAATAAGACCTATTAGTCGACTAACAACATGCACAAAGTCTGCATATGTTCATGCTTGATCTCTGAAGCTTGTAACACCTCCACCTGATCCTTGATTCTTCTCCAATGAATATGAGGCACTACAAATGCTAACATTAACATGGTTGGAGGATAACTGGGTGGTGTTTGGGGCACAACCGGCAAAGGTTGCATGTGAGATTCCTTACTATTGTGAAACTAATAGCCTCTGTAACAACAGTACTTCTCCACCTTGCAAGTGTTTGTTCGGGTTGGAGCCAAACTAAAGAACTGTGGCAATTAGGAAACTGGGCAGAAGGTTGCAAGAGAAAGTTGCCACTCAAATGCAGGGATGGGGACGGGTTTTTTTAGGCTACGCGATGTGAAATTTCCTATCTTCTACTCGAACATAGAAAATTCTAGTGTCGGTCTTGAAGACTGCAAGGTCAGATGCTTGAGTAATTGTTCTTGCACTGCTTATGCTTCCACCAATGGGAATGCAACTGGCTGTTTGTTGTGGTTTCGAGAGCTAATGGGTCTTCAGGATAGTTCTGATGGGTTGCAGGAACTCTATGTTCGTCTTGTTGCTTCAGAGCTAAATCAGGCTTCAGGCAAGAACAATCTTCACCCGTCTTTATTTACATAGAAGGTTTGCTTTGAGTCAGGATCAAATTAAACAATCTTGTATTGCCCAGTTCATGGAAAGAAGAGAGTTTTTTTGATATTGATTCCAGTGGCAGCTGCAATGCTAATTCTTATATTGAGTGCATCAATGTGTTATTTTAGGTGGAGAAAGGATCCAGGTAAAGGAACCTTTTATGTTCTTAGGATTTTTTTCCCCCTTAGAACTTGAAATAGGTAAATTTTGAGAGAGGAGAAACAGTTAATAATATTAACTCTGCATTGTCCAACTGATTTCTCCTTTTCACAGTCGAGCGTGAAGGAGAAAGAGGCTCTGATTTTTCTCTATTCAGTTATGCTACCATTGGAACGGCTACAAACAAATTCTCTTCTTCAAATAAGCTAGGAGAGGGTGGCTTTGGGCCAGTTTACAAGGTGATGCTCATCCTGTTTGACTGATGATGCTTACGCTTTGACACATTGCTTTCTTAGATCTACATGGAATTTAACCAAGTACTTAAATCCTTATACATACAATTACTTCAGTAATTTTATTACACAAGAGTTCTAATTTGGTGGATGACATCTTGAGGCTTTATTGGAGGACCAGACTTTCGCAGTGAAAAGGCTCTCAACAAGTTCAGGACAAGGTTTAGAGGAATTCAAGAATGAGATTGCCCTCATGACTAAGCTTCAACATACTAATCTTGTTAGGCTTCTTGGCTATTGCATTCAAAAAGAAGAGAAGTTGTTAATCTATGAGTACATGCCTAACAAAATCTTTGATTCCTTCATCTTTGGTATGGATTTCTACATCATCATTATTCTACTTCGCTGTCTTGACTGTCCGAGATTCTCATTGTGAGCAATTTTTGCAGATCCGACCAAAGGAGCACAACTGAACTGGGCCAAGCATTTTCGCATCATTGAAAGCATTGCCTGCACAAGTATTCAGATTGAGAATCATCCATAAGGACCTCAAAGCTAGCAAAATACTTTTGGATAGTGAAATGCCCCCCAAAATATCTGATTTTGGGATGGCTAGAATATTTGGAGCCAAAGAGAACCAAGCCAGTACAACTATGGCTAGAATAGTTGTCTGATAAGTTACTATTACTACTACTATTATTATCACTAGCATTATTATTATTTTTGCCTGAGTTTTTGGTTTCAAGTCATTTGATCATTTAGCTTGGTTTTTCTTAGTCCCGTGGGACTAACACCATATTCTACAATCCATCTTAATTTTCGATTATACAGGAGACACAAACTTTTATTATTTTCCTTCAAATCTTATAACATTTTTGTCAAACTTTTATTATTTTCCTTCAAATCTTATAACATTTTTGTCACGGTTTACCGGCTCTTATCAATTTATCTCCTGTAGAATCAATTGTGCATGTGCGCGTGGCTCTTGGTGGTTGTTTTCGTGCCACACGTGCGAGATCCCCTCTCCATTCACAAGCTTTCCCTGTGCTCATTAATATATAGAGAAAGACTTGTGTCATTCCAAAAGGATTTGAGGTCGAATCGTTTCCACTCAAATTCAACTCTCCAACATTCGATTACAAGATTCACTCCGTTGAAGTTGATTTATGTTATTTCAAGTATCTATAAAGCAAAAATCAAGTGTTTTGAATACTTTTTGCCCATCCATCAAGCGGCGCAAAATGGACGGCCGAAAGTAGTGAGTTGGCTAGATCTATATCTTTAGACATACAAATTTTCAATCCGGTCATTTGATTATGATCTAAACATTTAAAAACCCCAACAAATCAATTTTTTTAGGTTTCAAATTTTCTACACTGTTAAACTAATCAACTCACTATTTAAGCTGTTTGTTTTATCCTTATTTGAAAACACTTGATTTTTGGTTTATAGATACTTGAAATAATATAGATCAACTTCAACGGAGTAGATCTTATATTCGAATGTCGGATGTTGGTATTTAAATGAAAAGATTCGGTATCAAATCCTTTTGGAAGCACACAAGTCTCTCTCTCTCTCTCTCTCCTCTCTCTCTCTCTCTCTCTATATATATATATATATATATATATATATATATATATATATATAGAGAGAGAGAGAGAGAGAGAGAGAATTTGTGTGGGAAGAATTCGGCCTCAAATCTTAATCCTTCTCACTCAAACTCTATATATATATATATATATATATATATATATATATATATATATATATATAGGGAGCTGATCCTCTAAGAACGGTTCTCACGGATTTCTGTGGGAACTTTCACGTGGGTCGTCGGATCTGATAGATCAAATCAAATAAAACTAGATCTCTATCAGATCCGATGGCCCACGTGAAAGTTCTCACATGAATTCGTGAGAACCGTTCTTAGGGGATCAACTCACTATATATATATATATATATATATATATATATATATATATATATATATATATATATATATATATATAAACTTGTGTCCTTCAAAAAAGATTTGAACTCAAATCGTTCTCATTCAAATTCAATCCTCTGATATTCGAATACAACATTCACTCCGTTGAAGTTGATCTATATTATTTCAAGTATATATAAATCAAAAATCAAGTGTTTTGAATATTTTTTGTCCATCATCAAGCGGTGCAAAATGGACGGTCGAAAGTATTGAGTTGGTTAGATCTATATCTTTAGACATACAAATTCTTGATCCAGCCATTTGATTATGATTTAAACATTTAAAAACCCTTACAAACTAATTTTATTAGGTTTCAAATATTCTACACCGTTAAACTAACCAACTAACTATTTATGCCGTTCGTTTTCTCCTACTTAATGCATAGGCCAAAAGTATTCAAAACACTTAATTTTTGGTTTATAGATACTTAATATAATATAGATCAATTTCAACTGAGTGGATCTTATATTCGAATGTCGGATGTTGGTATTTGAGTGGAAAGGATTCGAGCTCAAATCCTTTTGGAAGGATACAAAAGTGTGTGTGTATATATATCGAAATATATACCTCAGCCGACAGCTGACAGTCCCTCTCAGCCTGCGGTGGGGTGGCACAATATTAGCCACACTAATAAGTTGCGGCCTGTCTATTGGAACAAGTGAAATTGTTAAATCCCCTTGCGATAAAAGGTAGTGGTCATGCTATTGTTTATTATTCTTTTCCTCTTTTTTCATATTTCACTCGCTGTTAGTTCTAGGTTTGTGTTTTCGCTCATAAAGTTTTTCTAAAAAAAAAGGAGATTCGGATCAGATACTTTTTTTTTACTTTGCATACCTAGATCTCCAAGCTCTTCATCAGAATTTTCTTTTCTATTTTAATGTTGACCGCTGAACAGAACACATCTCACGCCAATTCAGTTCGTCGCCGTCCTCAATCTCTTTTCTCCCGATCTAAATATGAATCATATATCATCGTGTTCAACTTCTTCACAGAATATTGAAAATCTTGAAAGGTTGAGATCTTTGGATGTTGATCAAGAGGTTTTCATTTTATCCCTTTTTTTTATATTTTTCCCGCAATTCTTATATGTAAAAAATCTTGGTAACGAAAATGAAACTGTGATCTAGTTTACGTTTTAGAGAATAAGAATCACTTTTATCAAAGTCGTCGTTTTTTCAGTTAACAATTTCACAGTTTTGTTAACTGCGACCTCAGTCGCAGTTATTTAATTTTAAAATTACCTGTTTTTTCTCATGGTCACTAATTTGTAAGTACTGCGACTAAGGTCGCAGTATTTATTAAAACAATTTTTTCGGTTATTATAAACATTCTAAAGTATGCGATTATGGTCGCTGTTTTTAATAAACTATGTTTCAGTATTTATATAACTACGACCTTACCTGCAGTCCGTAATTACCTTGTTATTAATCAGCCACGTCCTACCGGTTGAGAAACTCTCTGCGACTGAGGTACGAAAACTCCTACACACACATAGAATCATAGAGAACTGCTCTGTCAGCTTGTCTGTCTTCTTCGTCTTCTTTCCTGACAGAAGAAAGAGAAAATGGTTTCCTCAAAACTATGTGCAGCTCTGATGTGGAATTAGAGAGAGAGAGAGAGAGAGAGAGAGAGAGAGAGAGAGAGAGAGAGAGAGAGAGAGAGAGACGAGGGATAATCTTGACAAATAAGAAATATTCTTGAAAATAAAAATGGGAAATGGGCCCTAGTTAATGACACAAATGTATGGTTCAGAAATTGTTTGGAAATGATATTTCGTATGAATGCAGAAAATTAAGTTCGTCATGTTGGTTGTTGTATGGACCCCAAGGGTTTGGTACTCCCTGTTTTTCTTTATCCCCTAATATTTGGCTTCCAGATGAGAGCTCCTCTGTCTGTCCTTTATTCACTTTGCATGTGTATAATCCATTAGCTTCCTCGTCCTCAAAAAGGATATGTTAGAATTTGTGGGCCAACAGGGTTTGCACTGAAGCATCCAAAAACTATTGTAATGCGAATACAATATTAAGCTTATATAACACATTCCTCATCCTTTCACACACCACACACACACACACACACACACACACACACAGAGAGAGAGAGAGAGAGAGAGATTGCTACACTATTATGTCTTGTTTACTTGCTACACTATTATGTCTTGCTTTCATCTGATTATCATGTCAGCAATTTGTCTTGATTTCTCTCTGTGAAATAGGGTTGGAAGAGAGTAGGTCATAGTCTTTGACGTTTTATTAACCAACATTTTCAAAAAGAACAAAATGCTATAGGATATTTTATGCTTCCCACTCTTTAAATTTGAGATTGCTAGCTTAACTGTTGGAGAAGACAGAATGCCTGTAGTTTCGAGAAAGTGAGCTAGAACACAAGCAATATATTCAGAATGAATAGATTTTCATTTCCTCTCTGTTTCTTTTATGTTTTCAGTAAAAGATGTTCTGTTTCTTGAAACTATCCATGCCTTCACTTGACCAGAACTATTCAATTTAGTGTTTAAATTAAAAATTAAAAGTTGCGGCCGTACCATAAAGCATAACACATGCATGTTCTCTGTTTAATTTTCTTCTCTCTGTATATACATTGAGTTGAAGTGAAAGTAGTACAATTTTTGTTTGATTTTTCATAACATGAGTTCTGTTTAAGGTGAGGGGGTGTGAACCATTTTGCTTTCACCTTGATCCCAGGAGAAGAGCAGGATGGCCTTGAAGAGCTCCATGCTGATTTGCTGCAAGCTCTACATCTCTGAATCACGAAACACCATGGCCATGGACTCTTGATTGAGCGAGCAGCGAGGCACGACTCAGGCCGTGATCGTGAACAAAGTTCGAGGATTGAGCCTACAACCGGGTACGCTACACATTGGTGTCCGACATTGTGCCTGATGCTGCCCTGGCACTGTCTACAGCTCGATAGATTGCAGGAAAGTGCCCACAGAATTTACTTACTGGCCTCTACTTAATCCTAGCTTTAATTTTTACTTAATCCTAGCTTTAATTTCAGGGATGTAGCAACCATTAAATTGTGGGTAGAATTGAACGGATCTTCCTATGAATTAATTAGTAAAAGGGCTAGGCAAAAAGTGGAAATGTTTCTCCATTTCTTTAGTATACATATGGATTTACAAGCATTATTTAGTTCGACTTGCAATGGGCAGCTAAGCCACTAGACATGAGCACTTTTGTTTGTGTCATATTGGAGAAAAAATGGTTAAGAATTACGGTAATTAAGACTCTTGATATGAATGAATGACAATAACAATTATTTTGACAATTGAGAGGAGTTATACGATTAAGTTTGCCACCAATAATGTTTATCAGGCTAGCTTTAATTCCGTTCACCAAGTGCATGTTGCTTGGATGGAGTATTTTATTCGCCTTTATTTCTGTTGATATTTTATTAAATATAAAAAAGATTAAAATTTTTAAATAAACTACTTGACTTGTTCTCCACCACTACTCCACTAATGGGTTATTATCATACAAGTGAGGTAGTTATCATATTAGTGGGTTAGTTAGGGGCTAGCTTCACTATATATATACCAACATCATGAAAGTAGAAGGATGAGATAAAATGGAAAAAAGGATTCCTCTCTCTCTTCCCTCTTTCTCATATCAAATTTCACTCTTCCTCCTTTATCTGGTCATTGCTTACAGTTCGAGGTCACCTCCCCTTCGTGGTCGTACACGCAAGGGACACCGGCATATAGGGTAGTATCGCTAAGGGGCACATTTGTCTTGGCTGACCGCACGAGATTGGCGATATGTCTTTTAGCGCAGCGATCACGCGCCCTCCCCGAGACCG